>JASEKS010000330.1:0-104936 GCA_030770415.1 Pleoardoris graminearum
TTCGAAAAATCCTATGTTTGATAGGCCCTGGGTTATAGCGCCTCTGTTTTTACCCACCTCTGTGTTAAGTGAGGACGTAGCGTACACCAAGTCGATACAGCTCCCACGGATAAACGTAAAGAAATATAGTGCGTTTAAAATAGTTTATATAATAGCTTTTTTTTCTTCCTATAAGTACTATAGATAAAGTTTAAATATCTTTTTAATATAACTAAAATTAAACTTTTTATTTTTTTTATTATATCTATATTAGTGTTTTAGTATTTAATAATTAAGCTAGATAACCTATAGTATATAGTATAAGCTTTTATTTATAGTAATAATTAACTAAATTATATTAAAAATTACTCTAACTTTTATTTTTACGTAGTATAAAAAGCTAGTCTACTTAATACACTAAATTTTTTAGTTAATATTTTTAATATTAATTTAATTCTAATACTCTTTTTCTTATTTAAATTAGTTATAATTTTTAAGTTTAATAATACCTATAAAGATACTAAAGTCTATTCTAGATTATATAGTAATATAGTAAACTTTATAATATAATAGTATAAAAGAAATAAAATTCTTTTATTTAAAATAAAGTATAGTAGCGGCAGTAGTAGTAGTAGTAGTAATAGTAATAGTAGTAGTAGTAGTAGTAGTAGTAGTAGTAGTAGTAGTAGTAGTAGTAGTAGTAGTAGTAATAGTAGTAGTAGTAGTAGTAGTAGTAATAGTAGTAGTAGTAGTAATAGTAATAGTAATAGTAATAGTAGTAATAATAGTAGTAGTAATAGTAGTAGTAGTAATAGTAATAGTAGTAATAATAGTAGTAGTAATAGTAGTAGTAGTAATAGTAATAGTAGTAATAGTAATAATAGTAGTAATAATAGTAATAGTAGTAGTAGTAGTAGTAATAATAATAGTAATAATAGTAGTAGTAGTAGTAATAGTAATAATAATAGTAATAATAGTAATAATAGTAATAATAGTAGTAATAATAGTAATAATAGTAGTAATAGTAGTAATAGTAATAGTAATAATAATAGTAATAATAGTAGTAGTAGTAATAATAGTAATAATAGTAATAGTAGTAGTAGTAGTAGTAATAATAGTAATAGTAGTAGTAGTAGTAGTAGTAATAATAGTAATAATAATAATAATAGTAGTAATAGTAGTAGTAGTAGTAATAATAGTAGTAGTAGTAGTAATAGTAATAATAGTAGTAGTAGTAATAGTAGTAGTAGTAGTAATAGTAGTAATAGTAATAGTAGTAATAATTATATAAAGAAAGGTAATATATAGCGTCGAGACACTAGTCCAAAAAAAATATAGGCTAAAAAAAGTTATTCCCCCGAATACAGTCAAAAATATAGTAGTAATAATAATAATAGTAGTAGTAATAGTAGTAGTAATAGTAGTAATAGTAATAGTAGTAATAGTAATAGTAATAGTAGTAGTAGTAATAGTAGTAGTAGTAATAGTAATAATAGTAATAGTAGTAGTAGTAATAGTAGTAGTAGTAATAATAGTAATAGTAATAGTAATAATAATAATAGTAATAGTAGTAATAGTAATAGTAATAGTAGTAGTAATAGTAATAGTAATAATAGTAGTAGTAGTAATAATAGTAGTAGTAGTAATAGTAGTAGTAATAGTAGTAATAATAGTAATAGTAGTAGTAATACTAATACTTTAATAATAATAAAAAAAACTTTTTTAAAATTATAAAAGAAGCGCAGTTTTAGTAAAAAAAACTTATTAAAATAGTTAAAATTATTTAAGTACGGAAATATACGTACGCGTAAAAATAAAACTTTAAAATAAATAGTAAAAGAAGGATATACTATAGTACTATAAAGTAGTTATATAGGAGTTTACTATTAAAGAGGTTATAAGTTATTAGCACTAATAGAAAGGTTATTATAGTTATTATATAAAAAGTTTATTAAGAGCTAGCGTCGATAACGTTATATAGTAGAAGTTTAAATAACTAGCCTAGAGTTACGTAATATTATAGTAATAATATTAAGTATAAAGGTATACATATAGTCTTCCTTTTTTAAAACCCCTTTTAGTCGCCCTAAGCCACCACAGCCACACTATTTGTTCGATTAGTATATAAATATATATATTATAGTAATAACCCTAAAGAAGAAGTTAAAAATACTTTATAATAAAATTAATTATACTATTAATTATAATTATAATATTAACTCCGTTAACTATTATATAGATTTTAAAGACTACAACGCTTTAAGTAATTCTCTTATTTTTAGTAAAGTACTAATAAATAATATTATCTTAAAGTTTAAAGCTAGTAATATTTACTATTTTAATATTTATACTAAGTATAATTATAAATCTTAGTTATACATTAGGATTCTTATTATTAGTAAATAAAGTATATAATAATTATAAATAATTTAAGATTTTATAGATTAAGTTACATATATTTAAATTTTTAATTAGTATAATTCTTTTACTATTTAATCCTCTTATTTAATTTAAATAATATTTCTTTTAATAGCTTAATTACCTATATAGTACTAACTAAATTAAAACTTACTTTAAGTTAATAAATAATTATAATATAAGCTTTATAAGCTTACTATTAAATATATAATATTTAATTAAAGGTAAGCTTTAGGTTTATACCTTATTACTTTTACTATAATAAAATATTACTATTTAAGTTAAGAGAAACTATATAGTCATTAAATATAATTAGATTATTAATTATTAGTTTTAATTTATTCTTAAAACTAAATAGGAGCTCTTTAATCTCTATTATAGTAAATAATTAATTAGAAAAGTTTAAGCTTTTATTTATTTATATACTAATAATATTATATCTTAAGTTAATTAGTCGAAAAGTAATTAATTATAATATTAGTAGATAAGAATTATAAGTTAATATTATTATATTTAGGCGCTTAAAATAGTATTTAAAATAAGTTAATTATTAATAAGCGCTTACCTTAGTAATTCTATATAAAGGTTTAGTAATAACTATAATAATTTTTTTTAAATAAGTATTTTGAAGCTATGTAAGGAGCTTAATAATTATTATATACTATAAAAGATTATTTAATTAAATATAAGCTTAAGTAATATTATAAAGGTAAAGTATTATCTAATTATAAATTAGTAATAAAGTAAAAATAATTATTATTTATTAATTTAATTACTAAATTATTAAATTTTAAGTAAGAATACTGTTCTTACTCTTACTATTATATCTTTAAATAATAAGTTATAACTTCTTATATAGTTAATTATTTGCTGTTTTTTTAATTTTAGTTATAATTTACGACTTAAATATACAAGTACTATTATATTTAGTAGAATTATATTTCTAAAATTAAAAAACTTTATGGTTAATTAATACTTTAATCTTTAATTTAGTTAATTAAAGACTATAATTTTCTTTTTAGCTTTTAAATACTTTTTAAGCACTTCCGAGTAAGAGTATAAAAGACTTATTTATTCTTTTATATTTTATTTTTATCGCGTTTTACTCCGCCTATTAATATTATAAACTAATAATATTATTATAGACTTATTACGTAATTTAAAGTAATATGTTTTTATTTAATTTTACGTAAGCTTTTATATTACCTATTAAACTTTCTATTAAAATAATAATATTATAAAGGCCTACTAAAGTAAGTTACGTATATACCTAACTTACTTAGAAGTTTTATAAAATAAAAGAAGCTATATCTACTATTATTAGTACCTACGCTACTTATAGTACTTACTACTTAATTAGTAATACTTACTAAATAAAAATAAAAGCGTATATTTACCTAATCTACGCGTCCTAGTAAACTATTTTAAAGTTTATAATACTTAAACCTTTTTTTATTTATTTTAGATTTTATAAGTGTACTAATAAATCTATTTTAATTTATTAGTTTACTTTTTAGATTACTCTATTGCTTTTAGCTTTATTAATAATACTAAATTATTTAGGGTTTTTTTATTAACTACCTACTTTTATATAGCTTTTATTTTATTAGCCCTGAATTTATATATAATTACGTATATACTATATAAAATAATAATATATTAAAAAGGGCTTTAAAATAGCTAAGAATAATATATTTAAAAAAACTATTTTTCTATAGAAGATCGCATATACGTAAATTACAGGGGGGTGAAATGGAAAAAGCCTAATTAAAAGAGTTACCTTTTTTAAAAAATTATATAAAATTAATTACCAACTCTAATAATAAGTGACTAATACCGTTTTAAAGAGAAAATTATAGAGAATTCTATAAGTATTTTACCTACTACTTATAAATTACGTATAATAACTTAAGATTACCTAAACATAGCAATTTTTTAAACCGCTTTTTTAGGTTCTTATAACTTTTTAGTTAGTATATATATTTAACTAAAATTTTAACTATACCCTTTTAGGCCTAGTATAGGTCACGTAACTAGTTTTTCGAACTATATTAGTAATCTAATTATATAATTATATTTAATATAAAAATATTATTAAGACTTATATAATCACTAATTACGTGATATATTATTAATATATTAGTATATTATAATATCTTTTAACTTTTATAAACTTAAACTCCTATTTCCTTAAAATAGAGCTAAAATTCTTAAAACTTAAATATAAAGTTAATCTACTTTTAAAAGTAAATAATTATCTACTTTAATTGCTACTACTTTAAATAAATTACTAAGTACTGTTTATAACGCTATAAGGCGTATTAAAAATAAAAATAATAAAAAAGATAATAATAATAATAATATAAAAAAGGTTAAACATAGTAGAATAACAAAGTTAACTTAAAGAGATAAAAGAGTTATTAATAGAGACTTAACTAGAAGTTCTAAAAAAGAAAATAAAAGAATATTAATAGAAAATAGTTTTAATATTATAAAAAGGACTTTATAATTCTTTTTAAAAGAAGAGGACTACTCTATTAATATAAGTAAAAAAAAACTAATAATAAACAAAGAAAACGCTAAAAAAAAGATTAAAATACGCTAAAGAATAATTAAAAATATAAAAAATACAAAATTAAATAAAATAATATTTTCTAATAAGTTAGTAATACAAAGAGGTAAAGCTAAAAAAAAATATTATAAAAAAAGGGGTAATAATAGAGTTAGAAGAGAATTAGCTATTAGCTAATTACAAAGTATGTTATTTTAACTTTTTAAAATATTAAAATATATAACTTTTTATATATTTTTAAGTTATAGTTTTAGTTTTTTAATATTAATTATATTAATTATTATATAGCTTAAGACCTTACCCTATAAGTTTAGGGTGCAATTTTGGTAAAAGGTAGAAGTAATTTAGTATTTATTAAAATACCTAATTCTTTTACTTCTTATACTAGTAAGGACTATATAAATAAAGTCCTTATACCTAAGGTTAAACCCTATATAAAAAGGGGTAAGTTTTATAATCCTTTTATACTACTTTTTTTAATAATATAATAATATATATATATATATATTATTATATTATATTATAATTATAATCTTTATATTAATATTAATTTAGGTTAGTAATTTTAACAAGATAACGTCCCTATATATAAAACTAAAGACGTTTTAACTTAGTTTAAAAATAACAAAATTATACTATTTTCTTACCTAGCCTATAGTCCTAATTTAGCCCCTATAGAAAATATATAGAATTTATTAAAATTAGGGCTAGTTAAAAATAAAAAGCCTAATTTAGGTGTAGAAAATAGTTTAAATAGTATAAAGGCCTTTAAAAGACTTATTAATAAGAAGTAGAATAATATACTACAATAAGTTATTAATAACTATATTTTATCTCTACCTAACCGTTATAAGGTAATTATAAAAGCTAAAAGCTACTATACTAAGTACTAATAATTTATTATTTACTAGTTTATTATTAAAAATTCGAAAAAGTAACTTTTATATATAATTATATAATTAATATATAAATATATAAAAATATTTAATATATTAGTAAAACTTAGTATCTATTATTATATATATAAAAATAAGCTAATTTTACACCTTAAATAAAAAGTTATAATAGCCTAAAGTAGGGTCCTAAAAATTTTCTTTATTTACTAATTTTTTTTACTCCTAAACCCCTTAGTAAGCAGCCCCTAACAGGGTAAATAGAATCTACTAGTCTTTTTCTTTAAAATATAATTTTTTCGTATTTTTTAGCTTACTAATTAACAAGTTATATAACTTTAAAAAGTGTAACTTTTTTAATTACGCTTTTTCTATTTCACCCCCCTGTAATATAAAACTAGTTAATAAGCTATATATAGGTAGAAAAATTATATTTTAGTTAATTTTAAATTTTATTTTAGCTTAGAGTTGTATTATATTTAACGCCGTTATTAGGAACGGTTAATATAATAGGTATTTAGCTAAAATTAGTATAGTAATAGATATTTTAAAATAAAAATTTATAGAGATTATAATATAGTAAAATATAATTTTAAGAAATAAAAGTTAATAATATAGTATAAAATATAGGACGGACGGCTAAACTTACTTAAAAGCTAAATATTTAGTCGTATAGGCTTTAGGTAATAGCCTAATAACTTCTTTTAGTCCTAAAGTTTATATACTTAATAACCCCCTAGATTAACTACGTTATATATAATTATAAATAGTAATTACTAATAATCTTAAGAATAATTATAAGTAGTTACTAATTTATAAATATATAATTAGAGTATAAGTGTTACTATAATTAGTAGGGCACTTTACCCTTACTAAAAGGAAGGAGTATAACTTTTCAGAATTTAAAATTTATACTACTTATATATAGCCTTATTATATATAAGCTATTTAGTATTTATTAAATTTTTATTATTACGTTATACCACGGCTTTATAAAGCTTGCTAAGTACGCTAATTAAAATACTTTTTAAATATAATATTATTATACTTGTATTATATTTAGTAAGTTAATTTAAGATTAATATTATAATAAATTTTTATAATTAAGTAAGCTTTTTCTTTAGTAACTTTTAGTTTATTGTTTAATCCTTTTAGTTATTTACGGTAACGAAATTAAAATTATTTAATTTTTTACTTTAGTTCTAGTCTTAGATTAATATTATAATAAAAGTTATTATTAGTATTTTACTTATTATTTACGTAGTCTTTAGTAATTAATTTTATTTTAATACTATAAATAAATAGAAATAATTTAGAAGATGACTTATTATTCTTTAATTATAAAAATTATAAATATTTAATTATAATTAAGAGTAATACAGAGGGATAATATTAAAAAAATTAATAAATAAAGTTACTATTTTTAAATATTAATATAAAATTAATTACTAAGTCTAATAATACGATAATAATACCGTTTTAAAAAGAGAATTATAGTAAATATTATAAAAACTTTATTTACTACTTATAAATTACGTATAATAAACTAAAATTACCTAAAGAAGGTAATTTTATATACTACCTTTTTAGGTTCCTATAACTTTTTAGTTAGTAAATATATTTAACTAAAAGTTTAACTATACCCTCTTAGGCCTAGTATAGATTACGTGACTAATTTTTTAAAGTATATTAGTAATCTAATAATAATATTATATTTATAATAAAAATTTAGTTTATACGTATATAATTACTACTTACGTTATATATTACTAATATTATAGTATATAATAATATCTTTTTAATTTTATAAATCTAGACTTGTATTCTTGTAATAGGGCGTAATATTTAATAAAACTTAAATTTTTAGTAAATTTTTTTTTAAAAGTAAATACTTTTATTCTAATAATTATTTTCACTTTAATGGAACTCTTAATAGTATTTATAATACTATCTACTCTATTAAACATAAACTAATAATAATAATAATATAAAAAAAATTAAAAGTAGTAAAATTCTAAAGATAATTTAAAGATTAAAAAAATTATTAATAGAGACTTAATTAAAAGTCCTAAAAATAAAAATAAAAGATAATAATTAAAAAATAGTATAAATATTATAAAATTATACTCATAAAACTGTTTTAAAAGAGAAGTATTTTAATATTAATATATATATAAAAAACTTATAGTTAATAAATAAAATATAAAAAAAATACTAAAATACGATAAAGAAAATATTAATAATTATATAAAGATTAAAAATATAAATTTTTAAAAATATAATATTTTCTAATAAGTTAGCACTATAAATAAAAGAAATTAGAAATAAGTATTATAAAAAAAGGAGTAATAATAGAGTAAAAAAAAACTAACTATTACCTAATAAAAAAGTAAGTTATTTTAATATATTATAATATATAACTCTTTATATATTTTTCCGTTATAGTATTATTTTTTTAAATATTAATTATATTTATTATTTTATTAGTTACGATTTAATATTCTTAATTTAGAATACTATTTAGTTAAAAAATAAAAGTAATTTAGTATATACTAAAATATTTAATTTATTTATTTCTATTACTAGTATAGACTATATAAAAACAGTTTTTATATTTAAAGTTAAACTAAAAATAAAAAGGGATAAATAACTGTATAGCTTTTCTACTTCTTTTTTTAATACTATAATATAAATATAAATATATATATTATATTACTTTATAAGTATTAACTTTATACTAATATTAATTTATATTAGTAATTTTAGTAACGTACTAATCTTATTTATAAAATAATAGACTTTTTAAACTACTTTAAGAATAATAAAAATATTATTTTTTACCTAGCCTATCACACTAATTTATCCTATAAAAAAATATATAGGATTATATAAAATCTACGCTAAATATAAATAAAAATACTAATTTGGATATAGAATTAAGTTTAGAAAGTATAGAGGCTATTAAAGAGTAATTTTTAAATAGTAGAATATAAAATTATAAACTATTATTAATAAATATAATTTATTACTCTCGAGCTATTATAAAATACTTATAGAACCTTAGGGATACTATACTAAGTACTTATAATATATTATTTACTAGTTTATAATTATAATTTTAACAATTTAACTTTAACTAATAATTATATAGTTAATATATTAATATATAAAAATATTCTATATATATATAATTTAATATCTGTTATTATAGATATAAAAATAAGCCAATTTTATACCTTAAATAAAAAGTTATAATATCTTAAAGTAGAATTATAAAAAAGTTTTAATTTTACTAATTTATAATTACCGCTAAACTATCTCGTAAGCAGCCCCTAAGTATATAATATAAATACACTAGTCTTTGTTTTTAAAATAGTATTTTTGTTATATTTTAAGCTTATTAATTAAAAAGTTATATTATTTTAAAAAAGGTAACTTTTTAGATTAACCCTTTTTTAATGTCATCCCCCAGTAAGAGTATAAGGGCTTATTAATCCCTTATTCTCTTACTATACCTTAATATTACTAAGAATAAGTAGTTAAAGTTTTTTAGTTACGCTAGGGCTGTTATATATTATTAATATATCGTTAATTTATTAATTTACTTTAATCTTTTAATCTTAGATATTACTTTTTTAATTATAATTGCTTGCTTAATTATTAATAATAAGGATAAAAATAATTTAAATAGCTAAAAGTAAGTACTAAATATTAAAAGCGTAACTGTAAGACAATTAAGATTTATAATATTCTTTATAACCTTAATAACTATCTATAAGATATTATTAAGCGTTATTATATAATTAATATTAGTGGAAATAACCTTATATATATATAGGATTATAGTATAATATTATTTAACTTTACTAATTAAGTTCGAATACACACGTGACCAACACGAAGGCCTATGGATGGCGCAAGCGAGCACCTGGATCTGGAGAATCAGTGAAAGCAGGTGGACAAGAGCTACTGATAGAGGAGTGGGGAGATGTCACTTTGCTGATCAATACGCCAACTGGGACTGAGCTGATAGAGCTCACGTACGTCGCGTACATCCCAGGATTTCTCACCAATGTGGTTAGTCTATCACGCTGCCGGTCTATCGGAATCCATTTCGACTCAGGAAATGACTGCATGTACCAGCGAGATCGAAACAACATTGTGTGCATGCTCGAATACACGGGAGGGCACTGGCTATTCGATGCAGAGTCAATGCAGAGACCAGATCCGGACGCCCTGATGAGGCCAGACCCGGGCACCCTGAGGACAGTGTCTGTCAACGCGAGTCAGCACAAGCACAAGAAACCTTCGCACGAACCACGAAAGCCTCTGAAGCTCACACGAAAAGAACTCACGCTATATAGGGCCACATCAGCAGAGATGCAATCGAGCATCTGCAGGAGAGTGTTGATGGACTGGAGATCATCCAGTGAAGGAAATGGATCAGCGCGAATATGGAGCAGCTGGAGTAACGCGGATTCAGCTGGAGTAGCGTAGGCTTTATTTTCGTGGCAGCTGGAGCAGCGCGTAGGTCTGCAGAGAGCTTAGCGCTCTAATATAATTTCCTTATTTGGAAGATGATAATTCTACAGACTGTGTCCCGTGGTATTAAGGTTTTAAGATCGTGCTGATGATGCTTGAGGGCATTTGATTGGGCTAACGGATTTAGTAGCCAATCAGTGGTCTGTTGTCATCGCCGCGGCCATGCTTTCATTTCCGGTCTTCCTTCTCCTCTTCCTTTTTCATTAGTTATCTGCTAAAATGTCAACCCAAGGCACTATTAACTGGAGCGGCAACAGCGCTACGAATCCTCGCCTTAGGCCTGCTGAATTTGGCTGGCATATTGGTGTTCTGGAGCCTCCTTTCTCGCCTGATCAACCGGGCGATATCGGGGTAAATAGCCATAGGTATATTCGGTGCTGTACTCTCGCGAAGAAGGTGAAGAAGAAGCGGATATCGGTTGCTTGGTATTACGGAGAAGATATCAAGCCGGTCGGCGAGCTGAAGCCAGTTGCGTACTGGTACTGCTATCTCTGAGAAAAGGAGAATCGGAAGCAGGAACTACCCAGGTCAGCAACGGTACTGATACTGCGCTTAGCCACCTGGAAACCAAGCATAAGATTCATCGCGAAACTGGCAAAAAGATAGAGCCATTGCCAAAGGAACCCCAGCAGCCAACGATGGAGCAGCATCGAGAGCTCGTAACTGTTCGTATATTTGACCAGTTTAAGCTTCTACTTATCCGATGGTTTGTATATTGTCATATAGCCTTCTTCCAGTTCGAGAATGGGTACTTCCGTGAGCTTTTAACCTTCTTATATCCCAGCCTTAATAGTCTTATTCCAAAAGCTGGGCGGACGATAAAAGGCTGGGTGATAGATAAGTTTCGGGCTCGGAAGGAAGATCTTAAACTTAAGATGTCGACGGCTGTAACAAATATACATATATCCTTCGACTTATAGACTTCGCCGATTTCGAAAGCAGTCCTCGCAATTGTCGCCCATTTTATTAATCGGATAGGCAAGAGAAGAGCGGCTCTTCTCGCGCTTCGAGAAGTCGAAGGAACATATTCTGGGGCTAATATCGCGAAGGTAATGTTAGCCGTATTCAAGGACTATAGTATTCTGCAAAAGATTGGGTTCTTTATGGCCGACAATGCGGATACAAACGACACTTGCCTCGATATTGTCCTTCAAAAACTAAACCCTTGGATAACAAGAAAGCAGCAGCTACGTCAGCGCCTTCGCTGCTTCGGCCATATCGTTAATCTATATGCCCAGGCATTCTTAATCGGTAAGGATGCGGAGAAGATTTGCTCAAAGATTAACTATCACACCCGAGAAGGTGACTAGAAAGCGCTTGGTGACCTCTGGAGGAAACGAGGAGCGATTGGAAGGCTGCATAACGTCGTTAGGTATATTAGGATGACACCTCAACGCCGCGCTGAGTTTAAAAGGATTACAATAGGCAGTAATCTAGCTAAATTCGACCGTCTAGAGGTAAGTTTAACGTACGCCAAGGGACGTCCAGATAGTATTCTTGCTTTACTAACTCTCTCGCAGCTTATTCAAGATAATGCGACGCGCTGGAACAGCTTTTTCATTGCCATCGGACGGGCTCTCAATATACGTGAGCGAATCGACCGATTCTGTGACTCTCACGTGCCTACAAAGGGCTCAAAAGGCGTTGACAAAGACCGCCTTCATGATTGCCACTGGAAACAACTCCAGCACCTTCATGACCAGCTTTAAACCTTCTACGAAGCGACGGTTGAGATCCAAGGTAGAAACTCATATCTATACGAGCATTTTCTATCGTTAGATTGGATTCTTCAAGAGATAGAGCGAGCAAGGCAGAAATACGAGGAGCTTTCAGAAGAACGGTTAAATCGCCTCCACAAAACCGACTATAAATGGCTTGCTAGCTGCGCAGAGGTAGCATGGAACAAGTGCGAGAAGTACTACAACAAGACAGGCGATTCGGCTGCTTATTTCTCCTCTATCGTTCTCAATCCGACGTACAAAATGGCTTGGTCTAACGAGGCCTGGCTTCACCATCTAGAAAAGACGCATTAGCTTAAGCCCACTCAACAACAAATTAAGAATCTTTAGCTTAAGGAATACAAAGGACGATATTCAAAGACTGCAACTAACAAGGGCAATAATAATAGCCCTTCTCCCCGAATAGCAGTCTCAGCAATAAAAGCAGCAAACGCCTTTACTTCCCTTAAAGCACACAAGCGGCTCAAGCTGGCGCATACCACGGACAGTTTGCCCCAGGAAGTTGACGATTTTAATCAGTATCTCGAGACCAATCGCGTCGAATTTAATGGTCCTAACCATGAGCGTTTCGACTGTATATCCTACTGGATGGACCGCCGTCAGTCAACACCAGATCTTGCTCGCTTTGCCCTCGATATGCTTGCGATACCTCCTATGTCTAACGAGGCCGAACGAGTCTTCTCTGCCGCGAAGATACTACTCAACGATCGCCGCTGTCGCCTTAAAATAGATATTATTAAAGTAAATAAATGCCTTCGTTACTAGTTCGGTTTACTACTAAAAGGCACGTTTAAATAAGCTAATATTAGCTACGAGTAAGGAGAAGAAGGCTATAGTAGACAGAAGCTTAATTCTATGCAGTATAAAGATTAGGAACAGAAGTTAGAGGACGGCGATAATAATATTTAAGACGATAAACTTAAAGGTATTAATATAGGTTTTTTACTAGACTAAAGTATTAATATTAGCGAAGATAAGGATAATTAGTATATATAAATTTGTATTACTAATTATATAGCGCTGTTATAGCGCTTTAAAAAATAGTTTAGCGCGCTTAAGCTAAAAATACAAGCGAATTACAGCTGGAGTAGCGCGAGGGTCTCGCGCTGCTCTACGCTAATCTATTTCCTCTACTGGTAGTATCCCCTTCTCAGTTTTAGCTGTATACAAGGAAAATAAAAAAATCCATCTTACCTTATCGCATTTTATTAGTATAAAGTTATAATTAATCTGGAAACCTACCTAAAGTCCTAGAAATACCTATTACATATTAAAGGCGGCGGAAAAAACTATAAATATTTTTCTATAAATATTGTTTTTAGGTACTTACTAAGATTATATATACACTTTTATATTTTTAGATATTTTTACTATTAAAAAAATTTACTAAGTTAGAGTATTCATCTAATAAAGCTATATAGATAGATAAACTAGTATTTAAATTAAAGTTAATAGAATTACTAGTTTAAAAATATTTATTATACTATTAATATATAAATTAATAAACTACTACTTTTTATCTAATAGTAGTATTTTCTTTATAATTTTAATATAATATAGTCTTTATTATAATACCTAAATATAAAATTTTTAAGTTTTACTTATACTATACCTCTAAACTAAGTACGGCTATTATTAAAAAGTTTTCTATTAATAATTTTAATAAGATTTTATTCTATTTTATACTAACTATATATATATTTATATATTTATATATTAATCGAACAAATAGTGTAGCTATAGTAGCTCGAGACGACTAAAAGGGATTTTAAAAAAGGAGGAGTATATGTATGCCTGTATTAATACTAACTATAAAGTATTATATAGAGTCTTAGCCTTTAAAGGTAAATTACTACTAGTTTTTAGTATTATATATTCTAGTTTTAGGCTTTATATTAATAGCCTATTTCTGGACTACCGGCTCCTATTAAATCTTTAATTATAAAGGTAAATTTACCTAATTTATATAAGCAAAATAATAGATTCTTATTATACTTATTAAATAGAGACATAATATACCTATAGTAGAATTTATTATATATAATAAATATAATTCTATTTTATATAAAGCTAGACTACGTAAAATTTTTACTAAATATATTATAAGCTATATAAATAAAACTATTGTATCTAGAATTAAGTCCTACTTATTAGCTACTTTACTTACTCTAAAATTAAATTAAGATTAGTATTTAAATAATAGAATTATAAAAATATAATACTTACTTCTATACTAATTAACTAAATAAAAAAATATTATAAAAAGACTAATAAATAAAAGCGTAACCCTTACTTCGGGTAAATATTAGTTTAAGAAAAAAAAGAAAAAACTAGCTTAAGTTCTCTATATAATTTAGGAATTATAAGAGATAAAACTAAAAGAATAGAGTACTTAAAAATTATATTATATATAGTTTAAAGTACGCTATAAGCTTAAGTACTTTTATATATAAAGTAGTAAGGCTTATTACTAAATTTAGCGTCGGTTAACTTATATATCTAAATTATAATAACTAATTTACTTATTAAAAC
Source organism: Pleoardoris graminearum (assembly GCA_030770415.1). Classification (NCBI taxonomy): domain Eukaryota; kingdom Fungi; phylum Ascomycota; class Dothideomycetes; order Pleosporales; family Didymosphaeriaceae; genus Pleoardoris; species Pleoardoris graminearum. The sequence continues at coordinate 14,676 of JASEKS010000330.1, forward strand.
AATTATAGATAGAGAATAGCTATAATAGTACTTATATTATATTAGCGGAACTTAAATTAAAATTAGATTTATTCTAGTGTACTTAAGACTAAATTTAAATCTAGTTTATTTTAGATTTAGTCTATTTTATACTAAATTAATATAAAAAGTTTTAAAGCTCTTAAACCTTTAAAACTTTTTTTTTAATTAATTAATTTTTTAGTAGTTTATAAGCTTTTAATAAGTACTAAATTTTACTTAAAATTTTTTAGAGTAATACTTTCTTTAGACTAAATCTAACCCTAAAACCTAATCTAGTATAATGTAATAAAAGTACTAAGCTCTAAGTTAAAACTATTCTTCTAACTTTATATTTTAAAAAAGCGAATATTAATTAAGGGAGCGAATATTTATAAAGAAAGTAAATATTTATATCTAAAAAGTAAATATTTACTAAGAAAGTAAGTGTTTATAACAAAAAGTAAATATTTACCTTAGAAAAGTAGGTATTTACTAAGAAAGTAAGTATTTAATAAGCAAGCGAATATTTATTAAGAACACGAATAGTTACTAAAAAAGCGAATATTTATACTAAAGAAAGTAAATAGTTACTAAAAAAGTAAATAGTTACTAAAAAAGTAAATAGTTACTAAAAAAGTAAATAGTTACTAAAAAAGTATATAGTTATTAAAAAAGTAAATAGTTACTAAAAAAGTAAATAGTCGCTTAAAAAGTAGGTATAGTATACGGCTATATATCTATCCTAATTACTAACTACTAATAATAATAAAGTTCTCTTAATAATTTTAAATACTCTACTTTATATAAACTTTATTTTTTTTTAAATTCTCTATAGATAGTCTTAAAAAGCTAAAGAGGAAGACTGCTAAAAGTATTATAAAGAAGAACGGCTATAAATATTATAATTTTAGTTAATATAATTAAACTTTATATTAACGTTTATCTACTCGTAATTATAAGTTTACTAATTAAAAAAAAAAAAAATTTTTTTTTTAACTTTTATATACGCTTATTTTTTAACTATATTTAGGAAAATAACATTTCTAGACTATACCTTTTTTAGACTAGTTTCTCGACGCTACACTTTATTTTTTTTATATAATCTACTCGTAATAAAATAATCCCTATAGTAAAATATTAACTTTTTCTTAGATACCTCTAGTGTAATTTAAAATATTATTTTATTTATTATATCTAGTTATAGCGTTTAAATATTATAAAATAAAAATAAAAATATTAGTGTTTAGTTAAACTATAATTAGTACTCTTATTAAATTAGACTAGATAGATTTTAGAGTTAAATCTAGTCTAAAGAAGGTATAGCTTTAAAAATTTTTAAATAAAATCTAGTACTTACTAAAAGCTTATAAACTACTAAAATATTAATTATTTAAATAAAAAGATTTAGAGCTCTAAAAGCTCTAAAGCTTATTATTTTAATTTAGTATAAAATAGGTCTAAATCTAAAATAAACTAGGTTTAAATATAGTCTTAAGTAGACTAGGGCAAATTTAACTCTAATCTAAGTCTCTCTAATCTAATGAGAGCACTGACCATAATGCATGGAGAGGCTCATTACAATTATGCTCGAATGGGTTTAACTTGATTATTTCTTTTCGACGGAGAGTTCATCGTCTGAATATCGAAGTGACTGCAGCGTGGTTTGAGACGAAAATGCATAATCGATCGCTTCGTCATCACCATTTGAGAAGGCATCAGAGCGATACATGACAATCGAAAATTCGACCTGGACTTGCTCGCCCACCAACCAATCCTTCAACTCGATGATCAATGCTTCTTTTCGGTTGACATGATCCGCAATGTTTTCCACTCACCATGTCCGGCGCACAACATAGATTGAGGAAATTTGTCGAGATATGTTTGGATGATGGAACGAAGTTGCCGTAAGGCTCGTCCACTAGGTATGGGACAAATAATGATTTTGAAATTGCGGTCGGTCTAGATAGGTAACGGATGTCCCTTTTCGAGCATTCTTGCGAGACCGAGGAAATGCCGTTTGATAGTATAATTTACTCTGGTTTCTGCAAAGGCGCTTCAGAGGCGTTCGTTGGGCGATTAAAGTCCATTTTTATGAGTCAATTAACGATATAGAGGAGGCTGCGAAGGTGTAGTAGATATAGCTTACGGTGGCTTTGAGACGGTCGCAGAAAGAAATGCGGGGTGCTTGCCAAGTGGTAGGGATTTATATCCGGACATTTCTTGTTGCGATTAACATCTTTAAACTAATCTAAAGGGTGTATAGCGTCATAGACTACTATAAAATTTAGGCTAATATCTTTCTCTCTCTCCTAAGTATTCTCGCTTTTAGGAAATCCTACCTATTTTATAAAGTATTAGAATTCCCTTTTAACTTTTTGCCTTCCCTACAGCTTCTTAACCTCCTACTAGTTATCTTTAAGATTTATAAGCCCCTTAGCTGGCGGTTTTTTAATAGTTATAATACTAACTCCTGCGGAACCTAGGTATTTAATTAACTATAGTAAATAGAGCTTTAAGTGGTTAATACGCACTTTTACTTACTTTTAAAATATAAGTGCTAGGTTGCAGTACGTTATCTAACTTTGTAAGGTCTATAACTTTAATTTTATTAAGATCTAGATTATGTAGTGAAGGAATTACCTAGTTAATCGGATCTTTACTTAATGCAGATAATAATAGGGTATTATAGCTACTAGTAGAATCCGATCTTATTTAGATGTTGTTTAAATAGGATAGTATAGAATAGTTAGACGTTTTCTAGAAACTATTAACTATTTTATATTTTAGTTTAATCTTAGTGTATTAGATTATCTTCTTAAGTTCTTTACCTTTTAGAGTAAAATTTAAGACTAGTATCTAGTATCTATAAGAAGGCTGTATATTTATATTTAGTTTATCTATTATAATAAAGTCTGTGTCCGGCTTATCTATTATAATAAAGTTATAGTTAGATACTAAATTATCTTTTATATTACTAGTATTAGATAATAGTAGTATTATAGAGCTAGACTATTTCTTTACACTCTATATATTACTTTTTAAGAAATAAAAAGATATTATACTACTAAATAAAACTTTAAGTATATACTATAAACTGCTCCTTATTATTATTATCGTATTATTAATAAAAAAGTAAAACTTTAAGCTCTCTTTTTTAACTATATATTAATTTTTACTTAGTAAAATTTATTTACTTACTATTTTTTTAAACTCTTTTTTATAAAAATATTATAAATATCTTTTAAATAGAACCGTAAAAAAAATATTTTAGATAACATAGTTTAAGATAAAGGTATATTATAATATTTTAACTTTTTTTCTTATAGTTTTCTAGCTTTTTTATATATTTCTAAAAATAAATTAACTATTTAACTTAGTTTAAATACTAATATATTTATTTTTAAATAGTAATCTCTTGTTTCTATAATAGTAGAAATAGTATTTTAAAGTTATAAAAACTTTATTATAAATAAAGAAATTAAAATAAACTAGGAAGTTATTAAATTTTTTAAAAGAGTTAAAATTATAAATACTCTATTTCTTTTAAAATAAACTCTATTTATTATATTTAAAGTATAGTGTAGTAAAGCTATGTTTACTCTTTTATATTTACTTATAGTACTTATATATATAGTTTTAGTTTTATATATTAAATACCTCGCTGTTATCTTTAGACACTTTTTTTATTTTTAAATAAAAATACTTATTTTATTTTAAGTCTAGGTAAAACTTAATTATTAAATTTTTTTAAATAGTACTATTAAGTTACGTGAAACTAAAACGTCTATAAGGTTTTATTAAGTATTTTTTTAAAAACAAAGTATTACTAAGTAGTTTTTTTAAATATTATAAATTAGTATTAATTAAAAATTCTATAACAGTATTATAAAAAATTTTTTAGTTTATAGGACTACTCTTTTTACTATTTTAAAAAAGTATTATTTATTAAATAATAATTTTTACGTTATAACTCTTAAAATAAAGTTTTATAATTACTATTTTTTATATTCTATAATATTATTATCACTTCTTTAAACTTAAGATATTTTTAACTTTTTTAGAGTTTATATTTCTTCTTAGTAATAAATTATTAAATAAGATTTAGAATATAAGGAATACTTAACTCTAAAATAGTATTATATATATATTTATATACTAATCGAACAAATAGTGTGGCTGTAGTGGCTCGGGGCGACTAAAAGGGGTTTTAAAAAAGGAGGAGTATATACATGCCTTTATACTTAATGTGCTGAAAAAGTCTAAAATAGTATTATTTGTATTTTCCCTTCTCTTATTTTTAAGAAAAGTATTTTAGTTATGAACTTAGTTTCTACTTAATTAATAGTTTTAGCTATATATACTTAAGTTTTTATACGCTGTAGCTCTTATTTAGTTAGATTTAAAGTAATACTTATTTATAAAAAGCTATATTAGTATTATAGAAATATTAAAAATATTAATATATTTACTTATTAAAAATAAAGCGTCAGCTCTCTAATTAAATATAATTAGTAGTTTTAGAAAACTAGTGTAGATATCCGTATTAATAAGTTTTTTATAGAAAAATTTATCTTTTTTTATTTTACTATCCCGGTCCCGACTAGTATTTAAGTAAAATAATAATTTAAGTAAATGGTCGCTCTATATAATATAGTATAATTTTATATTCTTTAGTAATATTATATTTAGTTAGCTTTTAAGAGTATTATAGTCCTAAAATATATATAGGCTTAGGAGTTTTATTAGAGTAAAAAAGAATTAATTTAAAATAAATAGTTTATTTTTATAATTTTTATTTATAGAATTTTTTAGTCTATAAAAATTCTATTAGTATTTAAATACCTAAGTAGTTTATTATTTAGTATATACCTTTTACTTTAAATAGTTTAAAAATAATTTTTCGTATTTTTAGTCTATTAAATAGTAAATTTAGATCTTCTATACTTATTTTAAAAATATATAAATATTATATATTTATATATTAATCGAATAAATAGTGTAGCTGTGGTGGCTCCGGGCGACTAAAAGGGGTTTTAAAAAAGAAGTAGTATGTGTATGCCTTTATTATAAATATTATATTCTATATTAAATACGGTAATTAGTATATAAATATATTTTTAAAAGTTAAGTAGTCTACTTTAAATTTTAACCCTTAGCCAGTACCTTGTAATAAATAAATTTAATATAATTTATAATATATATTAAATAGAATATATTTATTAAATATAAATTTTAATTATTTTATTTTATTATAAAACTACTATACTCTTATTAGTTATAAGCCTATTAAGGTTATTTATAGACTTTAAAATAATTATTATTTATATATTTTTAGAGCTTCTTTTTTCTTAATAGTTAATGTTTTTTTATAAACTTACTATAAATATATTATATAAAATTAGTTATTTAGTTCTAAATAGAATAAATTTTATATTAACGTTTATAATACTGTTAGTAATAGTCTTTAATATTATTTTATATTTTTATTTTTCCCTTATTATAAATTAATTTTAATAGTTTTAAATAGTCTCTATATATATTTATAACTCTTTAGTACCGTTTACGGTGGCCGCCTACTAGTAAATAAAATATTTAAAAGCTTTTAAGTTATAAATTATTATACTAGGATACTCTTTTCTAATAAATTTATTTTAATTAAATTAAGTAGCTATCTATACTAATAGAGTAAATATTAATAAATTTTATATATTTAACTTCTACTAATAGAGCCTAAGTATTTTATTTTTAAATTTTTTATAATATAGATTCTATTAATAGAAAAAAGCAGATTAATATTTTTTTTAGCCTACTAAATAAAACTTTTCTTAAATTTTACTATTATAAATAAGTATAGGTAGAGAAAACTAAAAATAAATAGAAGATATAGAAAAAAAAATACATAAAAAGAGGTAGTAGAGTAGTATTATTTTTATAATATTCTATAATTAGTTAATACTAAAAACTTAAGCTAGTTAGCTTTTATAGTAATTTTATATAAGTAGCTAAATTTTATAACGTGTTATAAAATATTCTAGAAATAGACTATTTTATAATATAGCCTATTTTAAGACTACTACTACTACTTTTACTATATAGCCTATTTTTAAACTTTATTACTAGCTTACTGCTAGCAATATTTTTTATATAGAATTAATAGAAAACTATAACTAAAATTTTTTATAATTAAGCTAGCTAACGGAGTTTACATAAAAAAGTAAATTAAAAGTAAATATTCTAAATAGTAGTAGTATAACTTAAATAGTAAATAAGTTAAAGTTAAGCTAGGCGTTATTTTACTTATAAAGTAGGGATACGACGCTAATTAAAGGAGGAAATAGAGTGAGGATAGTCGGTCTGCGATATAAGCTAGGATATGGAACAAGGCTGCTATGAAAGAGACGGGGCAGTCTGGATTATAATACAGCGTCTATGAATCTTTTAGTTAGACGTTCCCAAGCCCGTCAAACGGGGTATTAGTAGTGACCGAGTCCAGAGCACTCTGTTGCAGGTCCGAAGTGTCCGATAGTGTCCGATGCAGAGAACGTGAAGTTTCCCCTTCCTCCCCATGTGAATGGAATCCCAACAACACACTCTTGTACCGTATTCAAGGATGATTGTCTCCCGGTCATACGTAAAGGCTGTGTCCAGAATTCATGCCCAACGCTCCTCGCTATGGTGGCCTACTAGCATCTGCTTCAAAGAGTAGAGTGACTTCCGTCGTAAAGTGGCATGATTGAAACTGGTGGCACCTGGTGCCAAAGAAGTGGAAAGTGAGGATCAGTTTCATCCCCGACTGTTGCGAAAGAAAGCGCGAATGTCAACAACATTGGTGTAAGCCTCTATACTCGTGCTGAACTTCGATGGACTACTGGACGCGGCCGCTCCGCAGTCGCCTGGGGCTACCTATCTGTCTGTCGTGAGGCTTCGGTCGTGCTCAGGTTAAGAAAAGATGGGAACGGTAAACACTAGAATATGCTGCAGGAACGGTTAAAAAACGGCGATGGAATGATACACTATACATTCTGTTGGTTAATGCCTTGAGTGTCGCTTTTGTCAGGGGCGGAGAACGACACGTGATGCCAAGGTGCCCCTCGCTCGCTAAACCGGCAATCTCCGCGCACGCAGCTCGTGAAATTTGGACCGAACTTTTGCACTTCAACTCCATCCTAACCATCACCAATCTTCGAGGAAAGCCGACAGTATAGTCATCACCATGGTACGCGCACCCTCCTTGCGATCGACGCACCGTCATCGCCATGACGCCCGCTAACCCGCCATGCAGTCGGACGGAGAAGACAACCAGTCCGTTGCCGCCGCCGAGGAGGTCGAGGTCTCCGCCGATGCCTCCGCCGGAAAGGGCCAGATGTCGGTCCTCGAGGCCCTCAAGGGCGTCCTCAAGCTCGCCCTCATCCACGACGGCCTTGCCCGCGGTCTCCGTGAGGCGTCCAAGGCGCTCGACCGTCGCGAGGCGCACATGTGCGTGCTGAATGAGGCCTGCGAGGAGGAGGCGTACAAGAAGCTCGTCGTTGCCCTGTGCTCCGAGCACAAGATTCCGCTCATCAAGGTCCCCGACGGCAAGCAGCTCGGCGAGTGGGCCGGTCTGTGTATGTGACTGCACGCCATGGTATTGTTGAAGATTGCCTAACGATTATGCAGGCCAGATCGACCGCGAAGGCAACCCTCGCAAGGTCGTCAACTGCTCCTGCGTTGTCGTCCGTGACTGGGGTGAGGAGTCTCAGGAGCGTAGCATTCTCCTCAACTACTTCCAGACCGAGCAGTAGATGTCTGCTTGCGACCCCTTCTCTCTCGTCTTCGACACCTCTGCATCGGTTCGGTTTGCGCTACGGTTAGCATGGTACGGAGTACGGCAGAACGGGTGGGACCGGACGGGACACTGTCATGATTTGAGAAGGTGGAATATCCACGAAGGGATTTAGACTTACGGCTTTACGCCCGTCGATACCAAAAATACAAGGATGGGCCGCCTCCAATTCCTGCGTCGCTTCTGCTGGCACTTTGTGATGAAGATGAGCATCCTACATGCACAAAACGGTGACGGAAATACAATAACAGTGCTACGGTCCCGGGATGATTCTGTTCCAACTTCAGCCGTTTTGACACCGTCTCCTATGACAGCATAGAGGCATCGAGCGATGCCTCAATGCAATTCTCCAGACTTGGACAAAGATCCTATGGACGCTGTGGTGAAAGACGGTGCCACCAACATCGTTCCTATAATGCCAGCCCTATCCTCAGCAACGCTGCGATCAAGCGGAGCTTTTCCAATCAGTTCCCTACGGATTATGCCTTAGCAGGTTCGGTTCTACGCCGGAAATAGTCACATGGCGATTTCCTAGCCCTGGGTAAAGAATCGGAAAACCTGTCAACCTTTCTACTCGCCCCCATTGACCACAAAAAGAGTTTAATCTAAGCAAAGAAGCGCTGAGAGGATTTTCAAAGCAGCAAAGGAGACTACCAGATACGTCAATCACACCGTCCTATGCACCTTGTGTTGGCCTCAACCACCTAACCACTACACCTCCTATACAACCCATCCATTCCCCGCACCCTCCTTCACGGCAGCCCCTCCATCACCCTCCCCGTCCCATCCCCCTCTCTCCACCGATAATCCCACCCCTCCACCCGCCCCATATCCGCCTTCCTCTCCCGCGCCCACCCCTCCCACCCCCTCATAATCCGCACACACATGCCCCGCGTAGAAATTCGAATACGGGCTGTACAGCTTCCCGGACCTAGCGGGACGTCACGATACTCGCGTCCGCCGTACACACGAGGCGCTGCCACGGCACGTCGACGCGGTGCTCGAGGTGCGCCTCTTCGATGTCGGGCATCGCGGCGATTTTGGCGGCGTATAGCGGGAACGTCGGGTTTATCGCGTAGTGGTGGCGGGTCCAGAGGGATTGGAGTGAGTGTAGTTGGTGTGCGGATTCGAGGGAGGGGATGTAGCCCTGGGGATGGAGGGGTTGCATTGATGGAGGATGCAGGGGGGAGTAGAGGAGAGGAGACGCACGCCGCCGGTGTGCTGGGGTTATTGGACGGAGTCGGGAGAGAGGCCGAGCTGGGACATTTCGGAGGTGGTAAGGCAGAGGGCGGCCGTATCAGTGAGCTAGTCCCATACTGCCATTATAGCCCCGGCTAGTTCGTCGGGGTATGCTGCGCGAATAAGCTAGTGCTCAGAAGGACAGAGAAGTACAGAGGAAGGATAAAATGCGCATCTTTGTATAATATTTCCTCCCAGACCAGGGATTTAAAGATCCTAGGAAAAATGAACACGGCAATTTCGCACTATTTGGAAGCAAACTACTCGTAATGAAGTGGTGGCGGGGAACGTCCGTACGCCGGTGCTGTGACCCATGTCAGTATTCCCCATAGTGACCATCGACGTAACTTCATACTGTACAGCTCATTCAAGCCTTGGGACTGAGATAAAGTACGTCCCTGCCCGACAAGCAGAACGGGGAGCAACGTTGCTGGCCTACAGCTTTAATAGTAGCGAAACACGTAATTCTTTTTAACGTATTATAAAATAATACTACATAATTAAAATAGTTAAAAATATATATTTTACGCTTTTTTCTACTACTCTATTATATAGTAATAAAAAAACTAAAACTTTTTTTTAAAAATCTTTAAATATAGTACTATAAAAGATCTTAATAATAATCTATATTAATTTAAAAACTAATATCTTATTCTTCTATAGTATATCCTCTTTAATTCCTATAATAAAAAAAGTATAATAATAAAACTCTATTAATTTATAAAAAATTAAATAAAAATTATATAAAATCATATGTTTTCTTCTGCCTTTATAAAGGATAAAGAACTTTTTTACTAATTTTATTTTTTACCCGTAAAACTAAGAATTATAATTTTAAAAAGGTAGTAAAAAAATAATTAATAATAAGGGCTAGTATATAACGTAGAAAGTTATATAATTATAACATAATAAGAAATCTAGTAAAACGTAGTTAAAAACTATAATACCTAGTTTATTAAGTAAGGCAGCCGTAAGGCCTATAAGTCTAATAAACCCCCTTATTAGAGCCTTTATTGCTGTAAAATAACTTCTCTTTGTCTTACAAATTCTCAACCTACGGGTGGGATATACTAGACAGTAGCCAACCTAGTAAATTAAAGATAAAGAATATATAAAGAATAAGTTTCTAATAGTCTAATAACGGACCTTCGTTATTAGCACTGAAATAATAGGGACCGTGTCTATTATAATACACTACTTTAATTTAGTACCGGAAACCGCCTACTCGAATACTAGGGGGCAGCTCTAGCTATAGCTAGAAGACTAGAGAACCGATTAGTATAAGACCGCGTATCTAGCTATAATAATTTTCTTATAATAATATATATAATAGTTTTATTATTTATATTTAATATGCTAATTATAGATATTTATATTTATATATTAATTAAATAAAAAGTGTAGCTGTAGTAGCTTAGGGCGACCTAAAAAGGGGTTTAAAAAAGGAGGAGTATATATATACTTTTATACTTAATATATCGAAAACGTCGCTAATTGTAGATTATAGTAAATTATACTTTAAAATATTTTATTCTATTTAAAAGTTAAAATACGCTGTTTTTATTAATATTTTAAAATTAAAATAGTTTTATATATATTTATATATTAATTAAATAAAAAGTATAGCTGTAGTAGCTTAGGGCAATCTAAAAAAAGGTTTAAAAAAGGAGGAGTATATGTATACCTTTATACTTAATAAATAGTTTTATATGTTTTTTTATATAATATTATTTAGTCTTTATTAAATAATTTTTAATTTAAAATAATTTATTATTAATACACTATATTAGTAGTTCTATTAAATAGGCTTAACTATAACGGGTTAGACTTAATAAATTATAATAGCACTTATTAATAGGTTTATAATAAAAAAAATTTTTTTTATTTCTTTTTAGTACTAATTACCTATCTTCTTAATACTTAAACTATTATATTTTATACTTAAACTATTATATTTTATACTTAAACTATTATATTTTATACTTAAACTATTATATTTTATACTTAAACTATTATATTTTATACTTAAACTATTATATTCTATACTTAAACTATTATATTTTATACTTAAACTATTATATATTATATCTAAACTATTATATATTGTCTTATTTATATTTATAGGTATTTTATAAAGTTTTTCTCTTTCCCTTTTATATATTATTGCTACGTTTATTTTTATATTTACTTATTATATTTACTATTTTATATATAGCTCTATTACGTATACGGTTTAACACTTAACAGAGTTCCCTTACTGTGTTTATACCCCTGGATCGTCGTCTAGGCGTACTTATTACTTTTCGATTATATATAGCTCTTTTCTTTTCTTATCCTTAAACTAGCTCTTAGAGTATTATTACTAATACTATTCTTATTAACTTTTTTATATTTTATAGCTATATTACTCTTAAAGTAATAATTACTATTTTATTTTTAAACTTAGCGTAGTTAAAGTTATTTTAGTCTTATAGTATAGCTAGAAATTATTACTTCTATTTTTAAATATAGTTTAGATTAGTATTTATAATAAAATCTGTAAAATTTTTAAATTTTTTAGAGTTTTTTACTTTTACGACTACGTAGATTAGTAATAATTATTATTATTATACTAGTGCTAGTACTAGTACTAGTATAGATATAATATACGTTTATCTATTTTTAGTACAAAGTTATAGTCTATAGCTATTATAAAGAGTTTTTATTTTATACTTTATTACTTATATAGATAAAGCCTTCTTAAAGTATATTAAAGCTTTATAATAATTACTAGTAGAATAGTATTTATAAAAATAGATTTAGTTACTATAATAAAACGTTATAAACTTAAAACTTTAACTATAATTACTAATAACTATCTAATTTAGATTATAAATAGAAGTAATAGGTATTTTTAATATTTCTTTAATATAAATTTCTATTAGATCCTATACTTAATTTAAGTTAGTTAAATTAGATTTAAATCCTTTTCTCTTAGTTATACTAGCCTAATTTTTTTACTTTCTTAGACTGATACTAGTAAAATTATATTTAAAAATATTTAGATATATATTTTATTTATAGTACCTATATAGTCTAATACCTTTTTAGTATTTTTTTATATTAGGCTTATTAGTACTTAATTTATTTTAATTCTTATCTTTAGTACGTACTCCTATATACTCTTACTAGTAAAACCTTTTATATAGATCCTTTAAGTAACTAGTACTAATATATTATACTAAAATAATTATTTTGGCTAATTACGGTATTTTAGAATATCGCTATAAAATAAAAAAACTACTTAAATTATTTAATTATATATTAGTGTACTTCTAGAATAAGAAATAAAATTTTAAAAACTTTTTATTAACTAAAGCTTTTAAGTTTAAAACTTTTAATTCTCTACTATATTAGGTTAACTTTAAAAAAATCGTGTTAGAGTATACTAAAGTAAAAAATTTATAACTACTAAAAACCTATAAACTTAAAATTAAATATTAATACTTACTAATTATTTAGGTTCGCGTTAGACGCGGTAGTCTAAATAAATTTAGATTTAATAAAGAGTAGCTCCTATACTAGTATTAGGTATAATATTAGAGCCTTAAGGAGAAAAGTTTAAGTTATTTACTAATAAGTAGAGTAACTATCTAGACTTAGTCTAAAAAAAAATTAGTTAAAACTTTATAAATATAGTTAACATTATTATAGACTTAACTAAAATTTATATTAAAAAAATTTATTTTACCTAATTAGCCTATATCCTCTACTAAACTATATCTAACTAAAAATAATATATCTACTATTTAGGATAGTAAATACCTATTACTATTATTAGAGCCTTTATATATTAAGCTATATATAAATAGAGCCAATTCTACTTTTTAATAATAATAAACCTCTATTTAAAATTATTTTAAGATTAATGTAGATTACTATAAAAGTAAATAATATTATAAAATATTAATTTAAAGATATACTTTTAGTATAACTTTTAAATATTAAAAACTTTAATACTTAACTACTTTATTAAAACTATAGTTTAATAATATAAAAAAAATTACCTTATTTTAAACTTTTTTTATATTAGAAACTAAAGAGGTAAAATATTAAACTTAGTTTTAATATCTAGAAATAGGTAGGTCTAAAATCTTTTTTATTTTTAAAGTATAATTTATTAGCGCGGCTATCTATAGGAGAGTATATTAAAATAAATAGACTCTCTTTTTATAAAAAAATTATACTATCCTTAAGGGCTCTAAATATAATATTTAGGTTTTATAGTAAACTGAATAATACTTATTTTTAGAGTAAAAGGTAAAATAATACTATTTTTAAGATAAGATATTTAAGATTAAATATATATATAATAAGCGAGTAATTAAGTAACTTAGTTACGTAATTAACCTGTAATTAAAGAAAGTATATAAGCCTTAATATTATAATATACCCCCTAGATAAGCTGTGTATTAGTAGTAAGCCTATCTAGAAATTACTTATAATAAATTCTATTCTTATAATATCCTACTATAACGATTATAGTATACTTAATTTTTTTATTAAATTTTTTTTATATATATTTAGATACTATTTATTTTTATAGTAAGTCTATAGCTCTAAATAATTTACTTAACTAATTACTTATAGTAACTTATTTTATTAGTCTATTCTAATTAAATTTTTTTTTTATATTATTTTATAATTAGTTATTACTTTATTTTAGCTTAATTATATCTTCTATATTTATTAAGTAGGTAAAGTTATAGGTATAATAGATAGATAGTAAGTTATTTAAGTAAAAGTAGCTTTACTACACTAGTTAGGTATAATAGTTACTTAAATTATTTTTTTCTTCTTTTCTTTAGTTTATAATAATTTTTACTATAGTACGTAATACTGCTATTATTATTTTATTTTACTTATTTAAGTATTACTAACTAATTATAAAATATTTTTAGACGTTCTAGTATCCGCTTTTTTTATTTAAAACTAATAATAATATAGCGACTAGAATTATAATAGTTATAATAATAATAATAGTTAATCTATAAAGACTACTTTTTTATTAATGCTTTTAAATTACATAATAATAATAATAATAATTCTCTAGTTTTAGACTATAATAAAGAAGAGGAGAATAAAGGCAGTTAGATAATTAGTAAAAGTAAAATACTACCTCTTAAGTCTAGTAAGCGGCTTATTTTAAACTATAAGGCCTATATACGCAGCGCTCTAGTCGGTAATTTAATAAAAGTTTATTTTAAAAAATTTAATTTTATAAGCGTATACTACTATTATTACGTAATATACCTATATAATTAACTATATATTTTATTAATTATATCTTTATTATATTTTATTAATTATTATAGTCCTATTAGTACTTATACTATTTATATAACTTTTATTAAACTTACTAATAATTGTTAAAAAATTGTTAAAAGTAAATTAAAAAGAATATAGGCTAGCCTAAAAGTATAGTAATAGTATAAGAATATATATACTTTTACTATATATACGTGTATAAAGAGGCGTATAAAAAGGGGAAATAATAAAAGCGTTATACTAAGGCTAATAAGCTACTAGTTATATTTATAGCTAGTAGTAGCACGTGCGCTTTTATTAAAAAAGTTTTTATAAAAAAAATAAAGTTTAGTAAGACTACTGTATTAAAAGCATACTATAAGATAGGTTATAACTATTTTATACGTAATATTTTCTTTATAATAGTTTTTACTATTATAAGTTACCTTATTATCGTAGTAGTAATTAGCAACTAGTATATATTTTAGTATATTATATATAGGCTAAGTCTATTAAAGCTTACGTAATTCCAGCTAATCTATATAAGGATTTATTTTATATATAAGTTAATATTATAACTATAGAAGAAGAAACTATAATTAATATTTAGTAGAAAATTACTTAATAGTTAAATGTTTAGTAACTAAATAAATATAATTTAGTTATTTACGGGGTTAAATATACTATTAAAAATAAGCGCGTTAGGAATATTATTTATATAAAAATTAAAAAAGTAATTAAAATTCTAAAATTCTAAAAAATAGTAGAATAAGACCTAAAAGTTAAAAAAAGTAGATACGTTAAGATAGTAAATCTAATTAAGTAAGACCTTTATAATACTACTAAGAAAGATAAAGACTAAGTACTATTAATAATAACTAATAAAAAAAGTATTATTAATATTTAGGAAGTTATATAGGCCGTAGAAATATAGGTATAAGGTTATTTTAAGTACTAAGCGCTAAGCGCGGAGCGTAAAGAATAAAAAATAATAAAGAGAATAGCTATAGAGGATTAGTATATTTAGAGATATAGAAGCTCATAAATATAAAGAGTAATAAGTATAAGTAATAGTACTTAAAGTACTATAAATTAATTAGTAGGCAGTGTAGTTTATTATATTTTTTAACTTTAAATATATTTATATATTTATATATATATATTAATCGAATAAATAGTGTAGCTATAGTAGCTTAGGGTGATTAAAAGAGGTTTTAAAAAAGGAGGAGTATATATATACCTTTATACTTAATATATTAACTTTAAAGGTAACTATAAAATAGCTGCCGGAGCTGAACTTTTAATAATTATATAACTAACTTACTTATAATAAAGGGATAGTTTAATAAAAAGGATAATAATAACTAAGTAAATAAGGGCCGGCCTATTAAACTTATAATTAAATATAATACTATAAACTCTAACATAAGTAATTATTTTTTTAAATTTTAGTTTTAAGAACTATACTAATATATTATAGCTTAATACTAAAATTATATTTATATTTAAGGCTGCCTATAATATTGTAAAGTAATACTAGACTATTTAGATACTTAGTACTAATATAGAATTATTAGATAATTAAAGTTTATTAGACTTTTTTAATTAAAACTAATATTTAGACCCTATTTTTAGTAGCTAATACTAGAGTAAACTAGCTAATAAGTATTCTTATAGGCGTATATTAATTATAACTAATTTTTAATTTAGTACTTTACTATTATCTATCTTAATAGTAAGTAGCTAATAATTATATTTAAGTAATAGGCTAAAATATTAATTTAAAAAAAAATTTTACTAGCCGCTTAGGTAAATCTGTTTTAAGTCTAGGCTAAAAGTAGTCTAATCTATTCTTAAAAGCCTATAATACGCTTATAGAATTAAAGGAATAGTAGTATAATTATTCTATTTTACTAAAATATTAAAAAATTAAAAATAAATTATACTTCTACAGCTAAAGTTTTTTTTTTTTTTTTAACTTTTAACTATTTTTATTTTTTTTAAGCTTTAAGCAGACGTTTCTATTTAAGTAAAACTTAAAAATATAAGCGTAAGTAGCTGTATAAACTATTTAATAAGACTTTAGCTATACTATTATTATAATTATCTACTCTTCTTATAATAGAATTCCTTTATTTTAGTTTTCTTTTATTTAGATTTCTTTTATTTAGAATAGATAAAATTTAATAGACTTTCCTCTTTTTACTTTTTATTACTTAATAATTAGTAACTATATATTTTATAGATTAAATAGCTTTTTAAAGTATATAAATTATTATTATATAAGCGCTTTTAGTAATCTATTAGCAGGTATATGTCTAGTTTATAGATCTAGTTTATAGATAAATTACTTTAAATAAATCTTTTATTTATTCTTACCGCAGCTATATATTCTAGATATTAATATAGTATAATTAAGTTATAATTCTTTTATTAGCTCTAACTATAAGTCTAATTATTTATTAATTATT
This sequence comes from Pleoardoris graminearum, assembly GCA_030770415.1. Lineage (NCBI taxonomy): Eukaryota > Fungi > Ascomycota > Dothideomycetes > Pleosporales > Didymosphaeriaceae > Pleoardoris > Pleoardoris graminearum. The sequence continues at coordinate 31,494 of JASEKS010000330.1, forward strand.
ATAGTAAATTCTCTAGATAGATTCTAAATTAAAAATAATTTTATAGAAAAAGCGCTTTAGGGCTATTACTTTTTTACTTATATACTCTAAAGTAATTAGCTTAGCTTTTATTATTAAAGTAGTAATAATAGTTTACTTAGTTATTTTCTAAAATATTATACCCTTAAATATTATTATAATATAGCTATAAGATAATCTTTTTATTTTAAGATTATTAGTAAAAGATATATTTCTATAAATTATAAAGTTAGGTCTATTATATTATCCGTAATAAATCGCCTGCTAGTAGATATAATATAAGTAAATAATTATTTTATTAATAGCAGCGAAGTGCTATAGACTTAGATTTATTAAGAACTATAATAGTTTTAAAATTAAAAATATAATATTTAGATAAAGTATAATTACAATATATAAAACTTATTTAATATATTTTTAATATTACTTAATATTCTACTTAGATGCTTTTTTAGTAAACTTAATAAGCTTTTCTAAAAAAAAAAGGCGTTTTAAAGAAGTTACTACTATTATTAAAACTAAATTTTTTTATAATCTTATTAATATATATATTATAGATAAGTATAATTATTTTATTTTTATAATTACAGATTACTCTAACTCTAAAAACCTTTAAAATAGGCCCCTTTACTTTAATTTTATATTTTAAAGTAATTTAGTTTTAGAATTACTTTATTATTATTTTATAATTTTTACAATATAGAAGCAGAATATTATTTATATAAAATAAAATAAAAACTATCTTTTTATAATTAAAAAAAGATAATATTCTTCTTTTAATACTATAAGCCTAATAGTATATAATAAGCTTAAAAATTTTTTATACAAAAAGGAAGACGAGTTACGAAAGTTATATAATATTTAATTAAGTTTAACGTATATATCTTACTTTTTAAATTTATTAAGTAATTTATATATTACTAGATGCTCTATTAATATTAAAATATTAAAAAATATTTTAATAATATTATACTATAAAATATTTGTATTAAATTTTACTATAAGCACTATTATAGTATAAAATAATCTTACTATTAGCGTAGTAGTATATATTAATTATATAAAATTAATTTTTTAAAGATTACCTTTTATAATAATATATACTTTATATTTTATAAAGGACCTATTTTAATTAAATTTATAAGTTTAAATATATTCTAATAGTAAAGATTAGCTATTTACTATTACTTTAGTAATTTTTTTTAAATTCTTTTCTTTAAAAGCGTATTAATTTTAATATATAAAGCTTATTTAAATTTATTACTAAAAAAATATAAAGCGAGCTACTATTACGTTATAGGTTATAGAGAAAAATTATTTATATATATATTATATAAATTGCGGCGGGTACAGTAATTAAAAAATAATATTTTAAATATTTTTTTAAATCTTATAGCAATTACTATAGCATTAAAAGTAATATATATTTATAGTTTAGTATATACCTCTACAGCACTAAAAAAATATATATATAAAATTAATTTAAAAATTATTATTTTATAAATCCGTAATTATTATATAAGTATTTATAAGATTTATTTTACGCTCTAACTTATTATCTAAATTATTATTTTTAGGTCGCCTCTTATAAATGGGTAAATTTATATATTTAATTTTAGATTTTTATTACTATTACCTTTTACTTAATTACGTTACCTAACTTTAATTACGTCTATAATAACGTTCAGTTAGTAATATTTTAATTTTACTTATAGTAGTAAAACTATTATTTATAATTTAAAAAATAGCTATAAAGTAATTATATTTTAAACTTTAAAAATTATCTCTAGAATTTAATAAACTAGTTTTTTTAATTTTATATATTCTTTAGTATCTAATAAATACCCCTTAATGTTTTATAAAATTATTTTAAGTAGTATTAGTACTCGCGTTGCTTTTAAAATTATAAATTTTAATTATTTATTTAATATTATATTAATTCTTAAATAAATACTAACTAAATAATTATCTTATATAACTATTAAATTCTTAGTAGTACTAACAGGGGTCTAGCCTATTACTTTTTTATATTAACTATAATTAGTACTCCTAAGTTTATAATTAGGGTTTAAATATTTATTATTTATTATTTACTTATTAGACTAGCTTAGTAAACGTATATTATTAAATACTACGCCTAAGTCGATAAATTTATTTTTATAAAATACCTTAATAACTAAAACTACTTCTTTTTTAAATCTTTTATAATTAGATAGTATCTGATAGAAGAGCTCTTTATTAAAAATAATATTTAAAGTTATAATTACTTCATTAAGCACTAGGATTTATATTTTATAGATATTAAAAGAATAATAGTTTACTAAATACCTAATATAGCCTTATAGGTTTATCTTAAATCTACGCTTATTATAGCCTACTAAGTATTTTTTATTTATAGGGTAAGTATATTAGTTATATATATAATTTTTATTCTAATTAGAGTATAAATTTACTGTTACATTTTTTATAATTATAGGCTTCTATTATCTAAACTATTACTTAAACTATTTATAAAGTACTTTTTTAGTAATCGTATATAATAAGATAATAATAGACTTATTCTATATAATTATATTATAGTATTTATTATCTTAGGCTAAAGCTTAGTAGATAGATTAGTACTTAATTATATTTTAATCGTCTTTAGAATTATTTTTTAGTTTACCCTCTTAGTACTACTATTTAGCTTATAAGTATATAGTAGGGTCGTAATAAGTTTAATTTTTTAATTAGTTATTTATTTTTTAAAGTATAAGTAACTATACTATAGTATTATAGCAGTATTATTATTTTAAATAAGTATATAAATTCTAAAATTATATCGCGTAAGAAGTAGCTTAGTAAAGTTTTTAAAAACTTTTATAATTAATTGTAAGCCCTTTAGGTAAAAGTTATAATTATAGATTTTTTTATAAAATTATTCTTTAGAATTATACTCTATTACTTACCTAATTTACCTATTAGTATATTAGAAAAGTTTAATAATATTTAAAAGAATAGCTATAGTAATTATTTTTTTAGTTTTTTTAAAAATTACTTATATTATATTAGTAGTAGAGTAGTATAGGAATTTCAGATAAATTATACTATTAATTTTAATATTTTAAGTATACTATACTAATACCTATAATATTACTCTTTTTAAATACTTTAATTACTATATTTATATACTAATTAAACAAATAGTGTAGCTGTAGTAGCTTAGAATAACTAAAAGGGGTTTACTTTAATTACTAATACTATATCTGCTTACTATTAATTTAGGGATAATTAACTTATAATTTCTAAGTCTTATAATTATGTATTATAGTATTAATTATAAGATAAAAGATAATTAGTTTATATTTAATAAAGGTAAAATTATATTTATATTATAGTTTTATTAGGATAATATTTTACTTTAGTATACTTATACGTAAAGTATAATTAAAACCTAAATACTAAATACTAATCTTCTCTAAATAAGGTTTAGAAATAATATTACTATAATAGTATTTTACTACTATAACGTTTTTAAGTATTAAATTTTTTATATAAGGGCTATTTATACTTTATAAAACTTACTTTAGAATTTAATTACCTATTTTAATAATTACTAATATCTATATTTTAGTTTTAATACTTTTAATTTTAGTTACTTTTTTAAATATTTTAAGAATAAGTATTAAGGTATTATTAATAAAATATATAGTAGTACTACTATCTAAAATAGTACTCTTTAAGAAAGAATACGTGCTATATATTATAGTATTATAGACTTTTATACTCTTTTTATTTAATATAAATATTAAAGAATCTATAATAACTACTATAATTTTTTTTAAATATACTATTTTAGTAGTAGTATTCGCCTTATAATTCTTAAAGCCTTTCTTTTTAATGTTTATTTATAAATTAGTATATTTAGTTTATTATAAGTAATTAAGAATTTTTTTTCTATTAGCGCTAAAAAGTATAATTAGTAGTAATTCTTTTAGGTATTTTCTTATAACTATAGTCTTAAGCCTATAGTAATAAATTAACTTTTAGTAGTAATAAGTAGATTTTAAATATAAATAAATAGGTTTACGCTTAGTTTAATACTTATTTTAATTTTTACTAGCACTTAACTTAGTATTAGAATTATATTTACTAAGTATTATAAATACTATTATTCTCTTTCTATAATTAGTATATAGAGACTACTACTAAAATATTATAAAAAAACGTTTCTAATATTATTTAGGGTTAAAAGGGATTATTTAAGTATTAAATTACGCCTAATATTACGCTTTATTAATTATATCTAATTAAAAATAATTTTTTATTTTAGTATAATTAAAAAATTATAAATTGTTATTTTTCTTTTTATATTAAATATTTTATATATACGCGCCTTTCTATAAGGAAGTTTTTATTTATTATACTACTATTTAGGATTCTGCTCTTTATATTTAGCTTTTTTAAAATAAGTATAATACTATACTTGCACTAAATTCTAGGTATTAGTATTAGTTAGTATAAAATTAGCTTTAAGTATATATATTATCTCTTAAAGTATTAGCTTCTAGTAATTAAAAATTTTAATTATTATTAGCCCTAAGATATTAGAGTATACTATTTTATTTACCTATTTCTTAAGGTTCTTAAAGTAATTAGTATTTATAGACAAATTAGTAAAAAGTATTTTATATTTTACTATTTATATAGAGTACTACTCTACTTATATTTTATATTTTTTAAAATTCTTTATATTTTATTTCCTAATTACAGAATTATGAGTATTTAAAGGACTAATTAAATAGAGAGTACAGAGTACTGCGGTTAATAATTTTTTATAAAATTAATAATTTTTTATTAAGGTTAACTTCTTTTTAGATCCCTTTCTATATAGTAAGAAATTAAAATTATATATACTAATTAGGCTAGTATAAGCGGCTTATTAGCTAATAGAATTTTATTAGAATTAAGTTAGTTATTATAATAGACTAATTAATAAGTAATTAAAAAAGGGGGGGAAATAGGCTTAGTTTAATAATTAAATACGTTAGTATAATAGTAAAGAATAATTAAAGTATATAAAAATAAGTACCTACTAGTATAAAATAATATAGGAAGAATTATTTTCTAGTTTTACAACGCCGGGCTTATAACTATAGTAAATTAAATAATACGTATTTTTAAAGTAAAAGATAAATTAATACTATCTTTAAAATAAAATAATTAAGATTAAATATATATATAATAGGCGAGGAATTTAATAAATTAGTTACGTAATTAACCCGTAATTAAAAAGGGTATATAAGCCTTAATATTACGATAAGTTTTTATAAAATAATTTATTTAATAAAATAATAGCCTATCTCTTAGCTTTTAATTTTAAATAATGAAATACTCTTCGATATAGCTAATTTAATTTAATATTAAATAATCCTTATATTTAAACTAAACTATGTATATTAAAGTATAAAAGCACTATAGCTAGTAGAACTATTAATATAAAAATATTTTTTTACTTTAAAATACTTTATATCTCTATAAAGAAAACTATTTTAATTTAGCCCTAAAACTTACCTTACTAAATATTAGCACTCCTAAAATAGGTAGCTATAAATATATATTATAATTATAGATAAACTAAATATTTTACTTATAATTACTCTAATCTGTAAATAAGAGAAATCGGAGTTAATAAAAACTTTAGTTAAAAATTTATTAATACTAATAAAAAAATATACTTAAAAAACTCTAACATTTAAAAAAACGCTAGGCCTTAAATATAAGTAAATATAATTTATTTAATATTAATCTATTATTATTACTAGGAGGATTTACTTTTACAACTTCTTTATATTTTACTTTAAGGGGTATAGGATCTAATTTTACGTATTTATTAATACTAGCGCTTAATATTTTATTTTCTAAATTCTTTTATAGTATATACTTTTTTACTTTTTTTTTAGTAATTAATCTAAAAGGTCCTTTATTATATTATAATAAAATAATTTTCTAACTGGCTTTAGATTTTTATTAATTCTTATATTTACCTATATATAAAGATTAATAGTAAAACTATCTAAAACTACTTTATTATTATAGACATTAAATTTTAGGGCTATATTATTAGCTTAAAATAAATAAAATATTTCTAGCTCTAACTTAATATAGTATAAAATAGAATTATATAGCTATTAAAATATTTTTAAACTTATAATTCTTTTAAGACTATTTTAATATAGTTAAAATAATTTGTCCCTAACTAAAAGATAAAGTAAGATATTTACTATTAAAATACTCTATAGAAATTAAATAACTATTAAAATATATAAAATCCTACTCTTTATTATATTAAAAGACTCTTATACTATTTTTATACTATTATACTAAAGTATACTAATATTACCCTACCTCCGCCTCTAAAGCCTATTTTACTAAAAATTATAGATTTTAGTTACTTTTTAACTATTACTTTTATTTTAACTAATACTTTTTATATTAATATAAAGTATTTTACTAATAAATTTTTTACTACTTCCCTCTATAAGATTAAATAAATTTTTAATTATTTTTATAGCTTAAAGCTCTAAAATAATCTTAAGACTAATAGGCTCTTTAAAGAATATTTTTCTTATAAATATAGCTAATTTTAAAATATTTTCAATAAAACTATAACTAATTACTTATTTATATATTAATTTTATATCTATAAAATTATTTTTAGTAAATTTTTTCTAAATAGCTCTAACCCTTTATATAAGTTTAGTTTTAAAAAACTTAAAGTTATTAAGACTTACGTTCTAAAATATTTAAAAAAGGGTTATATTAAAAGGAGTTAAAGTTCTTTTATATCCCTAATACTATATATTAAAAAACTAAATAATAATTTATATATTTATATTAATTACTATAAGCTTAATACTTTACCTTAAAAGAATATTTATCTAATTCTACGTATTAACAAAATTTTAGCCTACCTTTTTAAGGCTAAATTTTTACTAAACTTAATATCTAAGCTATATTTAATAAGATTTATATACATTCTATTTTTAAGGAGTATACTACCTTTAGAACTAAATATAGAATTTATAAATATAAAATATTACTCTTTAGCCTTTATAATAGTCTAGTAACTTACGAATAATATATATATAATATTTTTTTTAACTACTTAGATAATTTCTATATTACCTATTTAGATAATATTCTAATGTACTCTAATACTTATAAGGAGTATATAAAATATATAAAATAGTACTTTAATAACTTTGTAATACTAGCCTCTAGGTAAATATTAAAAAAAAGTAAATTTTATAGAAACTATATCTAATTAAAAAGTAAAAGTATGCCTAGACATTAATCTAGGGGTACGAACATAGTAAGGAAACTTTATTAAGTACTAAACCGTGTACGCAATAATTAAAAACTATATTTAATATTTAGGGTATATACTAATAGATACTAGACTAAAAGTTAATCTAGCTAAAATAAATATATTTTATAATTTGACAGCCTGTAACACTATTATTAGTATAAAGTCTTTTTTAGACTTTATTAGATTTTATTATTAATTTATTAAGATTCTTTTTTATATTAAATATTTTTTAAGTATTTTATAAAGTTTTTAGGTTCTATTTATATAAAATTTAGACCGTAAAGCCGTATTTAAATAAATTAAATAGGTCTTATTATTAATTTCTACTTTATACTATTTTAATTCTAGACTTTCTAACTTAGTAAAAATAAATATTTTTAATAGTATAATTTTAGGTATACTATTATAATAGTACTGAGATAAAAAGACTTATTTAGTTATATTTTATAGTTACATCCTAACTAGTTTTAAACTAAACTAAAAAATTTATTATAAAAAACTCTTTACTATTATTATTACTATTAATAAATAGCATACTAAATTTATATCTACTTAAGGCCTAATTTAGATTTAATTAAATTATTACTTCTTAGAGTATTATATAATAATTAAAGTTTTTAATACTTAATAGGCCTAATAGGTTAAAATTTTAGTTTTTTTTTACTTCTAAATCTAGTATATTCCTAAAAAGAATAATAATTAAACTAATATTCTTAGTTATAAAGAGTAAGATCTTATTAACCTTAAAAATATATAACGTAATAATTACATTTATATTTTTTTAGATTATATTATTTTAACTCTTAAATTAACACTAAACTAGTTTAGTAGTATATTAATAATACTACTACTTATACTAAAGTTTTATTATTAGAGAGAGTTTAAAGTATTATAAGTTTTAATTTTTTTACTTTTATTAAGGCCTTATTTTAAAAAAACTAAAATAGTTTTAGATAAGAATAAGGTACTCTACTAAATAACTATTAAGTAAAAGATAGGCTCCCCTTATATAAAAGTTATTTTTATATTAATTCTAAATTAGGTTTAATTACGCTCTGTATTTATAAAGTCTATAATTAAAAATTTATTATATATTTTAGTTATACTAACATTTATTAGTTTCTTTTCTATAAGTACTACTAGAAAGGTATAAAAGTAACCTATAAAAGATGTATATAAAATTATATTATTTATTATTATATATATTTAGGATAATTCTAAGTAATAGGTCTACTTAATCTACTTTCTATTTATAATTAACTAATATAGTATCTATATATTAACTTAAAAAAATTTTTGAAAGATAGGTCCGGTTATAATTAAATAATAATTATTATATAAAGAGAGGTAAAGTATAGCGTTAAAATACTAGTGTAAAAAAGGTATAAGCTAAAAAAGTTATTCTCCTAAATATAGTTAAAAAAATAAGTGTATATAAAATTTATAAAAAATATATTAATGTTAGGTTAGTATAGGACTTAAACTTATAGTTTTAGTATATAGCTTAGTATATAACTTATCGTATAGCTTAGCGTACTAAAGTTTAGTATACTATATAATTATCTCTACTTTTTTATTATTTTTAAGCTAGATAGTGCTATAGTATTATAATACTATAATACTTCTATTTTATTATATTATTAAAGTTATATAATAAAATTTCGTATATTAATATAGATACCGGCACAGCGTTTATTCTTAGTAGTATAGCTTATAGGGTATAGTTAGCTAACGTTTATAAATATATTAATAGTAACTTTACGTATTATAATTATCTTTAAAAATAAAACTCTAATAATAACTAAGTCTTATATACCTATTTATAAGAGTATACCTAACAATAATCTATACGTACGAGTAGTAGAAATAGCTATAAAATATCTATTAAGTATATAAGTATACGCCGATAAAGTTAACACTAATAAAATTAACACTAATAAAATTAATACGAATAAAGTTAACGCTACACAAGCTCTTAATATATTAAAAAAAAATATTATAATACTACGTACTACTTACTCGCCGGAAATAAGGTAGATAAGTATATAGTAATAATAGTAGGGGAAGGTATTAAACTGTATCTATTAGTATAATACGTTTAAATATAGTATAATATAAACGAAACTAATATTACTCTAGCTATACTATAAAATATTAAACTATAACAGATAATAAAGAAGTTATATAAAAGAAAAGTAATAGAAAAATAAAATATAAATTTTATATTTAAAATAATAGATAGTATATAAATTTATTATAAAAAAGTTTATAAAGTCTTTAAAACTATGTTTTATATAACTAATTACTTATTCTATTTATTAGATTAAAAGTATTTTTAAATAGTATATTTACTTCTAAAAGTAGATCTACTATTTAAATAGTGTTAATAGCTAGTATACTTTATAGATTTATTTACAGCTAGTTTAGTATATTAAAATTTAAATCTATATCTTTTTTTATAGCTTTTAGTTTAGCTTTTATATTATTACTTACTTTTTTATATATTAATTAATACTTATAGTATTACTATTACGTTTTTATATATAGCTTTATTAATATACCCTTTTTTTTAGCTCTTTTATTAAGATAATAACTTTAAATTTTAATATAAATTAGTTAAGAAAAATAGAATTATTAAATCTAAAAATCTTGCTAAAAGGTAAAAAAATATTTTAAGCTACTAGAGTTTCGGCGTATATATAATAAGTGTTTAGTACATTTAAACACAAATTTTTAGTAAAAATTCTAGGTCTACGCTTTAATATAGGCTCTATTTTTTTTATAAACTTATAATAAAATATCTTTTACTATTTAAAAATGTTTTAAGAATATTAAGTTTTTATTTTTTTTTTAAAGATCCACTAAATTTAGTAATCGTTTTAGTTATATTAAGTATAATTATTTTATAATAATATAAAGTTAAATCAATAAGATTTTATATAAAAAGCTAGTTTTAAGATTATAAAATAGACTTATAAATAAATCTTTAAAATTTTATACTATGAAAATATTTAATATTTATATTAGTTTATTTACGTATTTTTTTATTATAATATATTAATAACTATACTAAACAAATAAATATTAATAATTTATTTATATAGTATTTATTTTTTAGTTTTAATAATTATCGTAGTTCTAAAAAAAGTAAATACTATATTCCTAATCTTATACGAAAAATATTTTTTAGCTTATTAATAATTAAACTATTAATTAAGACTACGTTGTACGTTTTTACGTAGTAATAAAGAATATTTAGTACTTTATACTAAAAGAGATATATAATTATAACTATCTTAGATTTATATAGGTAATTAAAAAGCATTTTTTATTATAATAATTATATATTTATAAAGAATTTTATTGTATTATATAAAGTTTAACGAATATTTTATTATTATTTTTAGCTATAAAAAATTAACCTTAGTATAATATAACTTAAAGGCTATAGGGCTAACTTTTAGAAGTAATAAAACTAAATTAGTAGCTAAAACTGAATTAAAATAAACTATACTAAAATAGAGAGAAAAATGGTTTAAGAGATAGTATACTTAAATATAACAAGGGAGCCTACTTATTTAACTAGATTACTTAACTAAAAAATAAAAGTAATATATAATAATTTATTATAACTAAAATAATAATTCGTAATAGTAAGTTATAACCCTATTAATAATATTAAATATAATTTTAAGGCTATAATAGTTTATAATTCTAAAGTCTATAGTTTATATAGTTATTTATATAGGTTATATAACTTTATTAATGATATTAAAATTTATAATATAAAATATATAATATATTTTATAATATAACTATTAACTTAAAAATAATAAAAGCTAATAATTATAAACATAATACTATATATAGTTATTTAATATTAATATTAGAACTAGTACTATACTTAGTATATATAACTATTATTATATTATAAAACTATTTAAATATATATTAAGATTTTCTACTAGATTACCTTAGACTTTATTTAGTATAAAAACCTTTTTTTAGTTTAAGTAACAGAGTACTATATTAAATAAAGTCTCTTAAAGGCTCGTGTTCTAAAATAAAAACTAGTCATTATTTAAGTTTTAAGTATTATAATTTCTTTTTTATATAAAGATAGATTAAGATTCTATAAAAAGCTAACTATAGTAATTTCTCCCCTTTAAAATAGAAATAAAAAATAAAAGATTCTAAAACTATAGCTATATTTTATAAATATAAGAGAAGTTATATTTATACTATAAAGCCTATACTAAAATTAAGTAAGGCTATCTTAAAAACTTAAAGTAAAAAAGATTATTAGCTAAAATAAAGACGATACGCGTAAATTATATAATTTATTTTTAAATTAAGAAAAAGTTTCTGTATTAAGTAAAGGGGTATACTAAATATATATCTTAGGCGAATTTTTCTTTACTTATAAAGAAAAGTTAACAGATTACTAAGCTTTATATTTAAAACTTAAGAAATTTATCTTAAATAAGAGATATATAACTAGTTTTATATTGTAAGACTATTTAAGTATATATAAAAATTTTTTACAAAATTACTTTAAAGTTTATTTAGTATAAAGTACTTTTTTTAGTCTAGATTAAAAGATATTATAAATATAGTACCTAATTATATTTGTATATTAATCGAACAAAAAGTGTGGCTGTGGTAGCTTAGGGCGACTAAAAGGGGTTTTAAAAAAGGAGGAGTATATATATACCTTTATACCTAAAAATATAAATAAAAATATATATCTAATAAAATGTATTATAATATATATTAAAAAAAACAAATAAAAAATTATATTTAAAAATATTAATTATAAGCGTAATTAAATTACTATATAGTAGTAATAAAATATATATAAGTAAAGAAACTATATAAAAAATAAAAAATAGATATATATTACCGGTATATATTAATATAATTTTAAATTAAATATTAAAGTTAACTTTATAATAAGTCGAATTCTATATATATTTATACTAAAAAAATAAGAAATAATAAAAGAAAAACCTAATATATATACTTCTCTTAAAACTAGTATTATTAATATTTTAATTATTACTATATATATAAATATTTATATAAATTTATTTGTTAAAAAATAAAATAAGCAAGTAGTATAGATATAATACTATAATAAAAAAATAAAAAAAACTAATTAGAGAAATATATTCACAAATTTATATAAAGTAAGATATATAGTAAAAAGTTAACTTTTTATATATTTATACTAGTTAAAATACTATTATATATACTATCTTATAAAACTACTATTTATATATACTATAATTATAAAAATATTTTATTTAATTATAAATAAAATAAAGTATATTAAAAGAAGTAGGCTTTTATAAAATATATTTTATTACTTAGTTATTTTACTATAACCTTTATTATAAGTAGAAAATACTTTATAGATTAAAAAACTACTATAAAATTACTAAAAACGCTTTTTAAAAATGTTGCTAGAAAAGCTTATCTAAATAAATAAATTTGAAAAAATATATTTTTTATTATTAATTATTCTAGTATAGCTTTTATTATAAGTTATAATTACTATATAGATTAAAGAACTACTATAAAATTACTAAAAAGGCTATTTAAAAACAATTCCTAGAAAAGCGTATCTAAAAAAGTAAACTTAAAAAAAATTTATATACTCTGCTTAGTTCTTCTACTATAATTCTTATTATAAGTAAAAATTACTATATAAGTTAATAAAGTATAATTAAAGTATAAAAATAGCGTATTAAAAATTATTTTTAGAAATGTAGACGTTTCTAAAAAAGTAAACTAAAATACTTATTTAATTTTCTAGTCTCTTTAGTTTTATATTTATTTAATTACTATTATAAGTATATAGAGCTCTTTTCTATTTAATATATTTTATAATTTCTTTACTAGAAATAGCTACTTGATTAAATTAGTAATTTTATTACTTATCTACTAGCTATAGCTTTTATAGTTAACTAAAGCTTAATATATTAGCTTATTAGTTTAATTAAATTAAAAAGCTCTTATAAGATATTTTATAAAATAAAGTAATAGTAGTTAACGAAATTAATAGGATACTTATTAGGAAGAGGAAAAGGGATTAATAAAAAAGTAGTTATTAATATAGTAGTTTTTATATTTAATTATATAATAATAAAAACTACGTAGACTATATAGTATAAATAGAGTTTACTTTTCTACTATATTCTAATTATGTAGTAAATAATAATTACGAGAGCTATATAATTATAATTAGACTGGCGAATAGGTCTCTACATCCTGATCTTAAAAACTAAAATATCTCTTTAACTAAAAGGGTTATAAAGAAACTTTCTATTAGTAAACTATAGACCTAACTTAGCTCTATATTTTATTACTAGAAAGTTTCTTTATAACTCTTTTAGTTAAAGAGATATCTTAGATTAGAGTAAAATGTAGAGACCTAACTCTTGGTACTCTAGGTTACTTAATTACTCTTTTAGTTAAAGAGATATTTTAGATTTTACGATTCTAATGTGGAGACCTATTCGCTATACTAATTATAATATTTTAAAAACATAAGATAAGCTTTTTTTACTAAGAGTTAACTCTAGGAGTAAAATATAATCTTAGAAATCGTTACTTTTACAGCTTTTAACTAAGTAGTAAAATAAATAAGGAATATATATATATATACTAATTAGTATTAGTTTACTCTATTTTACTACCTAAGTTTAGCTAACTAATACTTTAAGTATTTTTTATAAATATAGAACTAAAGTCTAGTAAATATATTTAATAATATGTAATTATTTATTTAAGGAAACTTACCTCTTTCTATAGAGGTAAACTTAGCTTACTACTAGTTTTAGCCTATTTTATTTCTACTTAGATATTACTTTATTTTTAATTAAATACTACTTTATTTCTATTCTAGTATAAATAAGAATACTTAATACTATATCTTAGTATTCTTAAAATAAAATAACTTAAAAAGAAATATATAATATTTTTATCTAAACTTTACTATAACTTAAACTATTTAATAAAAATAATAATATTTAATTTATTATTTTTAGAGTCTCTATATAAATATAAATTAAAAGTAATAAAAGTATACAAATTAATCTAGTAAACTTTTAAGAATAAATACTAAAATAAAAAACTAATTTAGATAACTCTTAAATTCTTAAGTAATAGTATTTGATATATAAAAATAATTTTTTAAATAAATATAAGTTTATATATAATTTACTATATTACTATAACTAAATAATAAGAGGAATGGCTTAGTAGTAGTATACTTAGTGCTTAATTTTTTACGGAAATTAGACGTTTGTTTAAATTTAGCTTTCTTTACCTAAAATTCTACGAATTTTATAATCTTTAAATACGCTAGAGTTAGTTTTTAGAAGTAATTTATAAGTATAGTTTTTTTTTTATATTATACTAATATATACTATAGAAACTTAAAGCTAATCTGGATTATAATAATTAAAAAATTAACTAATATTATCTAAATATTACTCAGTCTAGTATATAATTTCTATTTATTTATCTAATTACGTAATTAGCTACGTAACCCCTATTTAAATCTAATTTAGTAATTAAATAAAGCACTAGTAGTAGAGTTAAAGTAATTCTAAACTAGCTTAAAAAAAACTAGTTAAAAATAATATAGTTTTTAGTTCCATAGAGGACTTTCTATAAAAAAAAACTAAATAGTAATCTTACATTATAATAAGCTAAATATTAAGCTTTTTTAATATATATAAACCTTCTCTATAGATAACTATATAAAAAGAAAAAATTTAAAAATTTTATAATAAAACTAATACTAGTATAAATTATTTAAAACTATTTAATAATATAAGTTTTACTACTATACCTACTATAGGTTTAAGATATTTAATAAAAAGTATTATATTTTTTTAAAACTATTTTATATATATAAATAATAATAGTAAAATATTTTTATTAATTTTATTTTAGATTCACTAAAATCTAAAAGCTTTACTAATATTATTATAATAGTAAATTGCTTTAGTAAGTACTAATACTTAATTTTATATAATAGTATTTAAGCTTTAGAGGTAATAGATTATTTTATTAATATATTTAGATTTTTATAGCTTCCTAAATATAATTATATATAACTAAGAAATATAGTTTATTTTTACTTTTTAGGATAGACGCTATAAGTAACTAGAAATTACGCTACTACTCTTTTTACTTACTACTTTAAACCTAATAGCTAGATAAAGAACATAAATACTATAATAGAGTGCTAAATGTTTATATAAACTGCGTTACGTAGCTATGTTCTAGGAAGGCGTATCCATCAAATCTTATACAAGTTCGGCGGCACTTATACAGCGTACCGAACCCACTTCTCGTAGCCGCAGTAACGTCTAAGTAATGATGCTAATCTTGTTCCGTTCAATACACCCTTGCCATCCTCAAACGTCATTCGTCTTTGAATGCAGAACAGCTTTCGGGACTTTCAGAAGATGTTTCTCCAAGTTGCGCAAGAACTTTTTGTTTCCTTTCAGTTCCGACTTGATCTGAGCCCACTTGATTTCCAGTACGGCTTCAAATATAGGCGCCAGATCGTGTGAAACACATAGCTCCCCACTGTTTTCATCTTCTTTTTTTTGTTTGAGGGCGTCAAGTTTGTTGCGGAGAGTCATATCGCCGAACGGAAGTCCCAAAATCTTCTCGACCGTTTCTGGCGCGAAGTAGGGTAGTCCGAGAAAATAACCGTTCTCGGTTGCCGTTAGGCGCTCTTGAGACCTTTCGTTCTCGCTAAACTTTCGCAAGTCATGCACAAATAACTTAGATCGCTCCGAGAAACCTTTCATCTTATTCAACTCCGCCAGTACGTGTTTCCTTGCCGCAATCTGGGCCAGGTGTTTGTCCCAAAAACCTCCGAAATCGCCCTTGTACTTGGGCGAAAGGAGAGACCTTGTCCAGAATTGCTCATTGAGCACGAACTCGCGCTCGGTACCATCTTGGTTTAATGTTTTGACGGAGATTTCCGTGACAATCTTGCCGTTATCAACCTCCGCAGTGATCCATCCTAATTTTTGTACATTTAGTTAGCAATATTTCGTAGAACTTTTTTTTTAAAGAAAAAATGGGAAATACCGAGTAGGTATTCCTTGCCCACGAGTTCGATAGTCTTTCCATCTTCCATGATTACAAGTTCCTCAGACAACATCTGAGACAACGGTTCCATTGTGTACAAGTCTAGGTCCGTCGTGATGAGCGACTTCGCACTTCTCATACCGGACGACATTGTATTTCTCGGTAATTCGCAACGGAAATTCTATCGACTGGGCTATCGAACAACACTGGGCACGGGGGCGGTCGCAGCGGCAGCGGCAGTGCGGCGACGGTGCGGCGGCGGTGGTTTGCCGTCTAGATGCTTGGAAAATAACAAAATGGTTTGTTTACTAGGGATGTTAGGAAATTGCACGGCCACTTCACAACGCACTTGCGTTTTTAGACACTGGTCCCGGCTTCCTACAAGGTACTCTATACCACAGTGCGTACCTATTCTTGTTATAAGATTCTATGTTTAAAGGTCTCGTTGCCCTAGTTTATAAGTACTTTTTAATAGCTGATAGCTTTTGCTGGTTTTAATAAGGTAATTTTATTAGTTAAAGTGATAGGAAATCTCTATAGAGGCAACTAATAGCGAACTTTTAACTTGCAATATAAGTATAAGTAGGACTAAAGTTAGACCTTCGTATTATTAATCCAGAGGATTTATAACTTATAAGACTTAGAATAGGTAGAGTATATATATGGGCCCTATAGTATTAGATTTTATTTAGGCTTTAATACACGTGCGTAAGGCGGTAATGTTATAAAAATAATTTAATTTAATAAAATTAATACTAATGCTACTACTATTAAGGGAGAAACTATAGTATATATAAATAAGTATAAAAAATTTTTACTGCGCCTATATTTATTAATCTTATACTTTTTAAAAAAAATTTTATAATAGTAATTAATTACGCTCTATTACTAATAGTAATTTTAATTTTTACTCTAATTTTTATAAAGTTATTTTATAGTACTATTAAGTTTTATTTTTATATTAATATTATATTTAATAATTTATTTATTTATAAAAATAAGTAATTTACTGTAAAGATAGTACTATAAAATAATATTTATAGTATCTTTTTAGTATATAATAAATAAATTAATAATTTTAATAATTTTAAAAATAAAAATCTACTTATAGGTTTATAGAGAAGTAATAATCTATTTTTATTTAAATTAACTAGACTACTTTATATAAGATATATACTAATAAATCCTAAATATAAATAATATTTTAATTTTAAAAATAAAGACTAACTATAATAGTAATATAATTGTATAATAATTAAAAAGTAACCGCCTTTAATAAGTTTTTTTAAAGAACCTAGTAATAGCTCTATTAGGGAAATAGTATAAAAAAAGACGTATTAAAATTATTAAAAGGGATAAAAAAATTAGTTTAAATAAATAATTTACTAACTAGAACTAGAATACCTATATAATATTTAATTAATAAAAGAAAATTATTCTCTATAATACTAGAATAGCGTTATTTAATTAATACTATACTCCTTTACTATTTTTATATAGTTAGGTTTTTTTTCTATTTTTAGTAATTCTAGGGTTGTAGGCGTAGTCCTAATATCGCCCATATTAATAGAATTATAAGTTATTACAGTTTTAGTAGTTTTTGGGAAAACCGTGCGTTAGGTATAGGTAGGCGCTAGATAATAATTTTTAGTAAGCTACTATAGGGGGGTTAAAAAAAAAGATTAATAAAAAAAATACCATTTTTAAAATAATATAATTATATAATTAGTAAACCTAAAAATACGTAAATAATACTAATTTATAACGAAAGTTTAGCGTAATATATTTATAATGTTAAAAACTACTTAGTAAGCGATTTAAGTATAAAAAAATTTAAGTAAATATAAAAAATTTTTAAAAATCTAATCTAGAGCTCTATTACTTTTTATTTAATATATAAAATTAGTTTAGTTTTATATATATAATAATAGATAGTCTATTTTATATATATATATATTATTTTTATATATTTATATATATCGTGGTAAGATACCTTAGAGTTTATATTACTAGTTTATAAAACTCTTTAAAATAGAGTATTTATTTCTTCTTTATATATATATAATACGGCTCTTTAGCACTTTTATCTATAAAACTAGTCCTTACTTTTTAATTTTAGTATCTAATAATTTTTAGTTTATTTTTTTTATAGCTATAGGTCTGGCGTTTTAGAAATAAAAAAAGATTTTTTCTACGTACCTAATTAATAAAAATCTTATTTTTTAAATCTCTAATTAATTTTTTAATTTTTATTTTTAAAACACTTAGTTCTATAAATCTAGTAAGTATTATTTTATTTATATATAAAATAATAACCTATATCTTTTATTATAAATTGCTTAATAAGCTTTATTACTAATAATTTTTTAAGTATTATAATATTTAAAGCTACTATATCCCTCCTAATTAATATAATTCGTTTTAGTAATTCTATTAGCTAGCTAATATAGTATACGTAGCTTAAAATATAGTATATATTTTATTATATTTAGAATCTTATTAATCCCGACCTTAAAAGCGTTAATAATTTTAATAATTTTTTTTAAATATTAGAGCTTTTATGTATTATAAAAGCGTCTAAAGCTAAAATTATAGAAGTTTATTATAAATATACTACTAATATAGCTATATATTAAGTTTACTTAATTAATTATACTCCTAAAGTAAACTAAGTAATAAATATTTAAAACTAGATTAGTATAATAGTAGCTCTAGAGTTTATAAGTGCTACTTAAATATACTACGCTATTAAAGGGGATATTTTTACTTATTTAATTATTTTTTTTTTAAATAAGAGCTCTTAACTATTAATATAATAGCTAAAAATATTAAATAATAATAATACTATACTTATTTAAAAAAAAATAGAGTATAGAGGAACAGCTCTTAAGTTATAGTATTATAAATAGAAAGCTCTTTATATAAAAATAAAAATATATAAGCTTAGTAATATTTAAAAAAGCTAGCTATTACTAACTTTTTTACTATTATTAGTAAGAGATTAGTACCTAATTAGGTAGAGTAAATATATACAACCTAAGTCTAGAAATTAATATTTAAAAATAAGGAACTCTCTCTAATAAAAGTAGAAAAAATCTTTTAAGTAATATTATAAAATAAAATTCTTAAAATAACTTTTAAGAGCTCTAAGATTTTTATAATATTTAGTAAATAGAGCCTATCCCCTTAATTAAATAGCTTATAATTAAAAAATAAAAATAAGTTATACTAATATCTCTATAAACTTAAAGTATATTATTAGAAATTTACTAAGTATTAATACTAGTTAGACTACGCCGCTCTCTAAAAAAAAATAGAAAAGAGCTTTTTAAGTATTTTAAACTTCTTAAATTTATAGTTCTTTATAATTTACTTAAATAAAAAAATAATTTTAAAAAAATACTTTATAAAATAAAAGGTTTAATAAGTTAAAATTCTCTAGCTCTGTTATATATATAATTATAAATTTTTTACTTATTATAAGTAGTAAATTAGAATAAAATAATAGTATATATTTTATATAAAATTATAATACCTATACGCTTTCTAAAAGTATTATTTTTAATAATAGTACTATTTTATATTTTATAAATAATAGATTACTACTTCTTCTAAAATCTTTTAAAGAAGATAAAAAATTTACGCTACTAAGGCTAGAACGTAAGTCTTTTTAATTTTTAGTATAATAATCTAAGTAATTAAAAATACTTTAAACGGGCTAAATAGAAATTCTATAAAAAATTTTATATTAAAAAATATAACTAATATAAAAGAATTCTATCTAAATATAGTATTTAAAGCTTGCCTATATAATAAGGGGCTTTAGTATTTAGATTTAAATAATATACTACGCGTAAAATTTTTATAATAAAGTCTTATACTTACGACGCTTATTTGTAAGTATAATTTTATATTTATTAAATAAAAGTCTTTATCTTTTTATTCCTTAGTTTAAAGCGTAATACTAGTATATTAAAAGTTTTATTTATAGTTAATATATCTGCGTATTAATACTAAGAATATATATTATTAGACATGAAGGCATATACATACTCCTCATTTTTTGAAACCCCTTTTGGTCGCCCCGAGCCACTACAGCCACACTATTTGTTCGATTAATATACAAATATATATATTATTAGAAAGTAAAATATTTAAATTAAAAAGTTTTATATACCTTTATCTATAGAGCGTAAAATATTTATATTTTAAATACTAAGCGTATATATTATAAGTAATATTCCCTTATATATATAGTTTAGGTAATCTCTTAAAAACTAAAGAAATTATCGCTTTTACTATATTAATATATTTTATAGAATCTCTTTAATATACTTAAAGAAAGGCTTAGTAAGTAGCAAATATTACTAGTTAAAAATAATTATAGTAGAAAGGTTTATATATAAAGCCTATAAGTAAGGTTACTTTTAAAACTTATAAAAGTATTTTTAAGCTTTACTATATAGGTATATACCTAGTATAAACTTAAAATTATAAAATTTTTTTAAAATAATAATATTACTACTTAACTGTAGTATAGAAAATTATATTTTAAAAAATAGATAAAAAAGCTTAGTATAAGTATTAAAACACTACCTCTTTATATATATAAGTTAAATAGCGACGCTAAACGCGCTAGCTAAATAATTATTAATAAAACTATTACTATAAAACTTAGTATAAACTTACTAAAAAAGTTTTAACTAAAAGTTATAAAAGTAGTTATAGCACTTTATAATATTAGTTTAATAGCTTTTAAGAGTATATAATTTTTAAATAAAATTTTTTATAGCTAGTTTAGATAGTATTTTTATTATTATAAATATAAATTTATAAAGTACTAAATAGTAGATCTACACCTAGATTAGAGTAATATATATACTTATAGTTATTACGTATATTTTTTAAATAGAAATTACGCAGCTAAATATAATAAATATAAATTTAAAATAAATTTATAAATTTATATTAGATATTTAGTTAGTTTTATAGCTTTTAATATTTATAAAATATAAATACTATTGCTTAACTAGATTATTATAATATATAATATTACGTTTAATAAAACTCTTTTCTATAAAAAAAAAGATTAGTCTATAGTTTAAGAAGAGGCTATAAAGTTTATAAATATTTTATATACTATTAAGATTATAGATATAGATAAAGTATTTAATAAAATTTTTAATATATAAGCCTATAACTCTAATAAGCTAGAAATTAGTAGAAATATTATATAATTTAAGTAATAGCTTAAGGTATTTTAGCGTAGGTCTTATTTTATCCTTTTAGCTAGTTAGGTAAGTAAAGCTCTATATAAGTAATATATACGTAGACTATTAGCGTAGCTAGCTAATAATTATAAATTTATATATTATATAATATAAATATTAATTTAATTTCTTCTTAGCCTACTCTAAAGCCTGAAGAACTTAGGGATATAGACTTTAATAAAGTAAATACTTTAATATTTTTTATAAAATATACTTTAGTAAAAAAGTAGAATAGTTGAAAGTAAAAAGCCTACGGGATTTTTAATTAGTAGGTAAAAACTTATATAATACTATTACTTAAATTAGTAATATAAAGCTCCTCTTATTAAGTAAAATAATAAAAACCATTATTTATAAAACGTAGAAACCTATAAAAGACTATAGCTTAGCTATTTAATAAGATTAAAAATAATATAGGTTTAATCCCAAAGATTCTAATAATTTAAAAAGTAGAAATAAAAACCTACTTAATATTTATATATTATTAAGTCTTAATCTAAAAAGTACGTTATTACGTAATATAAAGCTTATAAATACTTTATTTAATGGCGTAGATAGCTCCTACTAGTATAACTTTATAAATATATTTATTTTTAGTATAAATCTTATATAGAAAAAGTATAAAAAATTTATAATTATTAATATTATAATTTAAGCTGCTATACTAAATAGAGCCCTAAGGAAGATAATATTTTAAAATAAAAACTTATATATAATATAACAAGCTTTTAAAAGAACCGGTAATATAGAAAGTAATTTCTTTATATTTATTTAGTTTACTCTTTTACTAGGCTAAATATAAATACTAGAATATACTTTTTAAAAATTAAACTTAGTAGGTAGTTATATACTCTATAAGTGCTAAATAACTACTTCTACTAAAGTAGGTATTTACTTATAAGTTTAATTAAGATACTTATTTTATAAAGTATAATAAACGTATACACATACTCCTTCTTTTTTAAAACCCCTTTTAGTCGCCCTAAGCCACTACAGCTACACATTTTGTTCGATTTATATATAAATATAAATATTTATAAAGTATAAAGTATACTTTATTATTAACAGTAATCTCTAGTTAAAGAATATACTTTTATTAATATATATTATAATACTTACAGCGTACTCCTTTTATATAGCTATAGTAATTATAGTAATATTTTTAATAAAGGTATATATATACTCCTCCTTTGTTAAAACCCCTTTTAGTTACTCTAAGCCACTACAGCCACAGTATTTATTTAATTAATATATAAATATATATAGTAATATTTAATTTAGAAATTTTATAGCTTAATATAATTAGTATATTTTTTAATACACTAATTAACTTCTTAAACCTAGTATAGTGTAAACTACCTAATAGTTATAAATAAAAAGATAGTTATATAAAGCTTAACTAAGCCTTATATAGCCTATATAACTTACTTATACTATAGTATAATAAATTTTCTATATATTTATATATTAATTAAATAAATAGTGTAGCTGTAGTAGCTTAGAACGACTAAAAGGTGTTTTAAAAAAGGAGGAGTATATATATACCTTTATATAAATTTTCCAGTACTTTAGCTAAGCTAAGCCTTATTTACTTAAAAAATTTTTTTACTTATTTTTTAATACAGATCGTAAGATCTTTATACTTTTTTATATAAATAATATTCTACTTCTATACTATAAGATTTATTAGTAAGAAACTTCTAAACTATATAATAAGCTTTTAGAAATATACGAAATAAAAGAGCGTAAAGCTATAAAATAGTATTTTAGAATATAGGTAATTAAAAATAAAAAAAAATTAAATATTTACGCTAATTTATAATTTATATATTAAAAAAATTATATTAAAATTTAAAGTAGCTAATTTAGCGTTTTTTCTATTAACGCTTTTACTACTAGAAGAGCTGGTTAAAAATAAGGAAGAAGTAATAAAAGCTAAAATTAAGGTATATTAGGAGTATATTAAATCTATATTTTATATTACTATTATAATATAACTAAATATAGTATTTACTATTTTAAAACTCTTTTATTCTATAATTAATTTAAATAAAGAGTATTTTACTATAGTAAAATATATAATCGCTTTTTTTTTATAAAACTTACTTTTAAGTAATTTAATATAGTATATATAACAGTTTAAAACTTATAATTTATTTAAATACTTTATTTATAAATATTCTAAAAAGTAAATAATCTTTATATAATTATATTATTATATAATTTAGTAAAGTAATTATTTAAAAAGCTATAAGATAAACTACTATTATAATATTAACTACTAAAGTAAAGCTTCTCGCGCTTAAGTATATAAGTAAAAAAATAATAGCTCTAAAGCGTTTCTTTAAAAAACTTATTTTAAATCTTAGAACTACGTAGTATATATTTTATAATAACTAATAAATAATTAAACTAGTTATAGATAAAAATAAGCGTATAACTACTTTTTTATATTATATAAATATATAGAATATATAGCCACTCCTAAGTAAGAGTATAAAAGGCTTATTTATTCTTTTATATTTTATTTTTTTACGTTTTACCCTGCCTACTAATATTGTAAACTAATAATATTATTATAGACTTATTATATAATTTAAAGTAATATTTTTTATTTAATTCTACGTAAGTCTTTATATTATTTATTAAACTTCCTACTAAAATTATAATACTATAAAAGTCTACTAAAGTAAGTTATGTATACACCCGGCTTATCTAGTAGCCTTATAAAATAAGAAAAGCTATACCTACTATTCTTAGCACCTACACTACTTATAAATAAAAAAAGAAAAATACCTACTATTTAGTTAGTAATATTTACTAGTTAAGGATAAGAGTATATTTAATATTATCTAGCCCTATAGTAACGCGTTACTTAATTAAGAGCGTTTTAAATTTTAAGCGTATACTTTTAGACGCGTATTATCTTATTTATTTAGTTTTAATATTATTTAAAACTAACTATAAGTTTTTTATACTATTTACCCTTTTTTATTTTTTATATATATCTTATAGTCTCTATTTAAATAAGAAAGCTATTTTTTACGCGTTAGTTCTTCTAGTAGTATATACTAAGTATATAACTAAATATATAAAAAGTAATAGATTTTCGCTTTTTAGTTTAACTAGCAGCTATTTTAGGTACTATTTTAATAAGTTACTTATAAAAGAATTTATTAATTACTAAAGTATTACGGACCGTTTTTAAGGCTAAAATTATAATATTACTATACTATTATTATATAATTTTATTAATAAAGGGCGCGTCTATAATAAAAATAAGTAATAGGTTTTTATTAGTAGTTTTAGATATAATTCCAGTAACGGTAATAATATAAAATAATTTAAAAAAGATTAAATAAATATTTAGTAGAACTTTAAAAAGTAGAAAATAATATAGTATAGAGTATAGGTAAATAGCCGGACTTATACGAAGACTAGATATTATAAACTTTAAATACTAGCCTAATAACTCTATTAGTTTTAAAGTTTACACGCCTAGTAACCCCTAGATTAATTAATTACCTTATATATAATTACGAGTAGTTACTAATCTATAAATATAGATTAAAGTATAAGTATTACTATATTTAATAGAGCACTATAACTCTTGCTAAAAGAAAGGGGTATAACTTTTAAGGGTTTAAAATTTATACTACTTATATATAACCTCGTTAGTATTATATAAGCTATTTAGTATTTATTAAGTTCTCGTTGTTATATTATACCGCGGCTTTATAAAGCTTGTAAAGTACGTTAATTAATAGAATATATAGCTGTAATAAAAGTATTTAAAAGAGAGTTTTAAAATTAAATACTTTTAGATAAGTAATATACTAGCTAATAGGTTAATAAAATCTCTTTTAGCTTAGCAATTTTAAAGATTTAAAGAGTAACTAAATTTAAAGGATATAAAGGAAAAAAATTATTAAGCTAGAATTTTAAGAAATTATATAATAATAAATCGTAAAGCGATTTAAATTAAATATTAAATAGCTAATAAGCTGCTATTTATAATAATAAAGTTAAAACCCTAAAGTGTAAAAATAATAATAAAATAAAAACATTATACTATAATCTAATAGATACGCTTAATAGATTATTAATTTAACTAGCTTATGAAATTTTTAAATAGTTTAAGTATAGCGTAAAGTAATTTTATTAGAAATATTATTTATAGAGTTATTACCTAAGTTTTTATTTATTTTAATTATATACCTAATAGCGGTTTATAATT
Source organism: Pleoardoris graminearum (assembly GCA_030770415.1). Classification (NCBI taxonomy): domain Eukaryota; kingdom Fungi; phylum Ascomycota; class Dothideomycetes; order Pleosporales; family Didymosphaeriaceae; genus Pleoardoris; species Pleoardoris graminearum. The sequence continues at coordinate 57,490 of JASEKS010000330.1, forward strand.
TATTAAGCTCTATAATATATAGAGTCTATATTAGTAAAAATTAAAAAAAGTAGATTAAAAAGATTATATCTTTTTATAAGTAAGCTCTTTTGCCTTTTTGCTATAGAGTGGCTTATAATAATATAAAAAATACTTAATAATTTCTTAAATATAAATAGGACTATAATAGTAAGTATATAAGTTTTTTAAATTTTTTAAATGAAAATATTTATATATATATTAGTTTATAGCTATATTTACATTTATACGTTTAGTAATAGGAGTTTTATTTTTTAGTATTATAATAACTTTTATTACTTTTACTAGATTGAGTACTATTTAGATAATAAAAATAAAATATAAAGTGCTTTAATTTTATAATTTATTAGTAATATTAAGTTATATAAATCCTATTTAATAGTTTTAAAACTTTACTAATTCTAATATAAAAAAATAAATAAAGCTTTAAAAAACTATATACTAAAAGGCTTAAAATATTATTTATAAATATTATTTTTATTTTTATAGTGTAAAAAAGTCTACGGAATATATAGTTTATTATTTTTATTTTTATTAGTTTTTTTAAATTTAAATTTATTTATTATAGAGTATAGCCTATTTCTTAAACCTAATTTAGTAGAGTTTAAAAAAGTTTAATTAAAAAAGGCGTAAATAGCGTTCTACACTTAAAAAAACTAATTAGAGAAAATAGGCTAAATAGAATTAATAATCTTAAACGTCTACTAAATTTTTTATTAATATTAAGCTTCCTATACAGTATTTACGTACTTAAAAACTAATTAATAAATAGTAGTTATAAAGCGTAGTATAAGTATTAGACTAAAAAAATTATTAAAATTACTATTTAGTAGTACGTAAAAAAAAATTTTTATAAATTAAATAAACTATAAAGTTTCTTAAATTTATAATAGTATAAAAAGATTATCTACTTAATATAAAAATATAGGATAATCTTCTTAAACTTATAATAGTAAAGAGAAAAAATTATATAAATATTAAAAAATTTATAAAACTTATTAATTAAAAAAGTTAAGTAGATTTTAATTTATTAAAAACGTAAAATAATCTGTTTAAGCTTATAGTAATAGTATATTTTCTTATAAAAAAAGTAGGTAATTTTTTTAATATTATAGTATAAGAGATTCTATTTAAGTTATAAAAATTTTTATTTAAGGCTAATTAGTATTTTAGTTTTACTATGCTACCTATTATTAGCGCTCTTTACAATACTTATTTTTTTTACCTACTTTTTACGGGGCGTAATTATACACTTAGAAATAGTAATAAATAAAAAGCTAAGAACTAAAAGACTAAGCTCTATTAGCTTTTTACTAATCTTGGTATACTTAGGGTAGTTAAAACACTATTTATTTTTAATTATATTTAGGCTCTTAACTATATTATTATAATAGGGATTAAAAAAATTTATTTAAAACTATTAAATAAAGATTAGTAGAGTTTTTAAGAGAAGAAATTAAAAATTTAAAATTTAAAAAAATTTTAAAAGATAAAAATTAAAAAACGGACTATATATTACTATAGCTATAATAATAGTAATATAAATAATTAACTTATAATACTTATAATAATTAGAGTGTTTAAGGAGCTATTAAAAGAAAGAAGCTTAATTTAATAAGTTTAGATATAATATAGATAGTAAAAAAAAATATAAAAATAATACTAAAAATTATAAAAAAAGTAAGAATTATTTTAAAAAAGTTAGTAAAGAGATTATATAAATACTATTTATCCCTCTTTTAGAATTAATACTATAATATTATATAATTCTAGACTAGCTATTTAAACTTCTATTATATTACGTAATTAACCAACTTTTAATAAACTTTTTATATAATAACTATAATAACTTTTTTACTACTACTAATAATCTATAACCTTTATAATAGTAATTAAAGTATTAAAATAGTATAATACTTTTTATAAAATTTTTTAATTTTCTTATAATAACTATTAACTTTCTAATAGTAAGCTTTTATATAACTACCTTATAGCGCTATAGTGTACTCTTCTTTTACTATTTATTTTACTTTTACGCGTATATATATCCCTATATAGTAATAATCCTAACTATTTTAATAAACTTTTTTTACTAGAGCCGCGCCCGCTTTCCTCGCACTATTAAAAAAAAATTTTTTTTTACCTTTTTTTAAGCGTATATTATCTTTTATTTTATTTTCTATTTTACTTAGTACGTTCTTAGCGCTTTTAAATTATTATTTTACTAGCTCTATTATATTAGTGTATAAGTATAAGCTATAGACGTTATTAAAATTAAAAATTATTATATATTTAAAAATAACGAGTTATATAGTAACTAATATAAAACTAGAAATATTAAAAAAAAATAGTTTTAGACTAGTCTCTTCTATAAGCTTATAGTAATATTTTAGGTAGTTTTTAATATAGTTCTACTAGTTATCTAAATTTTTAGTAAAAGTTAAAATTATTATAATTATTATTAATTTCTAATTAGAGTTAGTAGTTATAATTATTAAATACCTAAAATTAAGTTTTAAAGTTTTCCTAGCTATAATAATCTAAAGAAGAAGAAGATATTTTAGATAGTATTATAAAAAGGGGAGACAGGTACTATACTAATAATTTTAAATATATTATATAGTTTATAGTTCTGTCTATAGTTTTATTTATAATAATACTAACTTATAAATACTTTATTATTATTTTATAGTTATTACCCTACTATTATTATAACCACCGCCTAATAAGTTATTTATTAAGTTATTACTCTACTAGCTATAAAATTAAAAAAAAATTTATATTTAATAGGCCCTAGTTTTAGAGTCTTTATTTTTACTTACCTAAATTAAGTAAGGATATAGTATATATAAACTTTTTCGACACATTAAGTATAAAGGTATGTATATACTCCTTCTTTTTTAAAACCCCTTTTAGTCGCCTTAAGCTACCACAGCCACACTATTTGTTCGATTATTATATAAATATACAAATATATATAGTATATATAAAGTTAATATAGTTTTTATAGATAAATATAAAAAAATAACTACTATTTATACTATTAACGCTAGTACGTTTACTATAATTAGTTTTTTATTTTAAAACTCTATATTTATATACTAATTAAATAAATAGTGTAGCTGTAGTAGCTCGGAGCGACTAAAAGGGGTTTTATTAAAGGAGGAGTATGTATATATCTTTATTTTAAAACTCTATTACCTAGCAACGCTACCTGCTAAAAGTTTAATTAAAAAACTTTTTTTAAAATTAATTCTATGACTACTATAAGCTTAAAAGAATTAATTCTAAACTACTTAAATAATTAAGCTGTTTTTACTAGCTTAACTAGGGGTAAATTATAGTAAAATATCTTAAAACTTATATTACTAGCTTATAAAACTTTTTAATATAAAGTATTTATTTTTTTTATATATAATACGGCTCTTTAGCGCTTTTATTTATAAAACTAATCCCTACTATTTAATGTTAGAATTTAGTAATTTTTGACTCGTTTTTCCTCTATAATATATTTATTATATAATAATTAATAAAATTTAAATTTTTAATTTTTTAATAATAAACTAGTAAATAATTTATTACTAGTATATATTATAGTAGCCTTTAGTTTCTATAACTACGTTATAATAGTTAGAGAGAGATAATATATAATTATTAATATCTTTTTATAGTATATAATTCTACTTTTTTATAATAGTATTTTAAAGGATTCTATACTTTTTAAACTTAATTTTATACTTAAATTAGCCTTTTTATATTTAATTAGTCTAAATTTTAATAGCCTTTATATATTTTCTTTAGGGGCTGAATTAGGACTATAGGCTATATAAAAAAAAAGTTTAACTTTATTATTTTTAAACTACGTTAAAACCTTAGCAGTTTTATAAATAAAGGCATTATTTTATTAAAATTACTATCCTAAATTAATATTAGTATAATAATTATAATTATAATATAATATAATAATATATATTTATATTTATATATATATACTATTATATTAATAAAAAAAATAAAAAAAAGATTATTAAACTTTCCCCTTTTTATATTTAGTGTAACTTTAGATAAATAGACTTTATTTATAAAATCCTTACTAGTAAAGGAAGTAAAAAAATTAAGTATTTTAATAAATACTAAATTATTTCTACTTTTTATCTAAATAGCTTCCTAAACGTATATAGTAAGATTTTATTTTTTAAAATAATTAATATAATAAATATTAATATTGCGTATATAGTTTAGTATATAAAAAAGTTTTTTTACTATATTTATACCCCTAAATTAAGGTTTAAACGTACTTTTACTTTTTAATAAGAACTATTAAAAATATAAAAATATACATTAAAAATATATAAAATATTATATAATTTAATATATTAAAAAATTAAAATAACTTATATTATAAATAGTTATAAACTATTTCTTTACTAACTTTATTATTACCTTTTTTTCTATAATATTTCTTTATAACCTTACCCCTTTATATTACTAACTTATTAGAAATTTTATTTTTTTTTAAATTTATATTTTTTATACTTTTTATATTACCTAAATTTTTCGACACATTAAGTATAAAGGTATATATATACTTTTTTATTTTTAAAACCACTTTTAGTTGCCCCGAGCTACTATAGCTACACTATTTATTTAATAAATTTATAAATATAATATATTTTTTATATTTTCTTTATTTATATAAGACTTTTTACTACTTAAATTAATAATATACTTTTTTTCTTTTAAAAAGTTTTATAAAAACCTTTTTATAATATTTAGACTATTTTTTATTAATAGTCTTTTAATTTTTTTAAACTTTTAGTTAAGTCTTTATTAATAACTGTTTTTTTTAAGTTAATTTATTTACTCGTCCTTTTTTAACTATATTTATATTATAATTATTTTTTTATTTTTAATTCTTTTAATAGTATTATAAATACTCTATAAAGACTTTTTTAAAATAGAACTAATAGTAAAAATAAAATTATTTACTTAAAAATATAAGTTAACTTTAAATTTAAATTTTAAAAGATTGAACTCTATTATAAATAAAAGTTTAAGTTTATAAAAGTTAAAAGATATAATAATATACTATAATATTATTAATATATTACCTAAGTAGTAATTATATAAATATAAACTAAATTTTTATTACTATTATAATTTTATTTTATAAAGAGAGGAAAAGTATAGCGTCGAGACGCTAGTCTAAAAAAGGTATAGGCTAAAAAAAGTTATTTCCCCGGATACTATTTTATAATTTTATATTAAGATTACTACTTTATATTTAAAAATTAGTTATATAACCTATACTAGTTCTAAAAAGATATAAGTAATATTTTAGTTAAATATATTTATTAACTAAAAAATTATAAAGCTCTAAAAAAAGTATTAAAAAAATTTTTATATTAACGTAATTTTAGTTTATTATCTATACTTACTAAGTAGTTACTAAATAAGTAAATATATTATATTAGTTTTTCTTTTTAAAATAGAATTATTTACGTATTTTTAGCCTTACTAATTAAAAAGCTATATTATTTTAAAAAAGGAATTTTTTTTTTTAGTCTTTTTTTTATCCTCCTATAATAGAAAAAGCGGTTAAAATCTAGTCTAAAGCCCCTAAGTATAGTAAGTAAAAGTAATCTAAGTTTTTATTTAGTTAGGTTAGTAAGTTTAAGGGCTAATATAGCTTAAAGTAGTATACTAGCCATAGTAAAATAATTAAATTTTAGCTTTTAGAGATATTAAAAAGATTATTAATTAATAGTTTAATTAAGTAATTATTTAATATACTAGTAATAATTAAACTTTTCTATTAAAATTATATCGCTATATTAAGTTTCTACTATACTATAAAGCGGCTCTTGTAAAAGACCTCTTAAAGGCCTTCGCCACCCTTTCGCGCTAGTAGCCGCGCTCATGTCACCCCCCTGTACTTCTGCCCCCAATGGGCCGCGGTAGGCGCTAGACCATTTAGGGCCAGCGTTCTCGCTTAGCCAGCACCTAGGCAGCCGTTTCAACGCATAAAGCCCGGAAGCGATACAAAGTCAAGCGGAATACCAACTCCTCAGCCTCAGCATCCGCAAAGTCTCCTTCCTACGCGTACAAGTCTACGTAGTCGGCCTATACGTCCGCTCATCCGACTTGCACATCCTGCAAAACCACCTCATCCGCACCCTCAACCCCACCGCCTCGGCGCGATCAGTGGTCGCCCAGGCGCCTCCGTCCCAGGTGTCTGCGCCTCCCACCACTACTCTCCATTCGCAACCGAAATCAATGTCTTTCAGCGACCAACACCGAGGGTCAACGCTAACAGCGGACGAGGGCGCGATCATGCCGAAAACTGCAGAAGATCTTCGCAAAAACAGGCTTCTATGGTACAAACTCCACGTCTTCATGTACGATCTTCGAAATTTCCGTTCCAACGAAGCGAGCCGTACACGCCTCGACGCAGTCATCTCTCTCGACTACATCGGGCAGCCATATTTCTCCGATGATGAATCACAAACGCTGCGGAACACGACTATTAAAGGAGGAAGTACATTGCAAGAAGAGCTCGATACTTTTTTCAACCTAAAACTCCCAGCGAGGCTTCAGAGTAGAGCAAAGTCCGAGTATGATTACAGGGTCTGCGCTGCCCATGATGTGGCGCCACTCTTTGAGAAGGCGTTTGGCGTGAAGGAGGGGGATCTAAAGAGGAATAAAGAGTTTGTCAAACTGGTGAGGAAGAGGGGGCTAGATCTCGGCAAGGGGGAAGTTTGGCTAGGGATGGGTTCGAGAACCTCACGATGATAGGATTGCCACGGGCCCTATAAGGGTTTAGATAATCTCTTTATAATTAGAGAAGGCGGAAATTATTTTACTCTAGTCTATCTTTTAAAGGTCTAAATACGCTAATAAATAGGTTAGAGTTATTTAGTATTAGGTTAGGGTTAGGTTAAGGTCGTATAAATAATAGGTTAGGGTTAGGTTAAAGTTATATAAACTAGGGGTTAGGGTTAAATTAGGGTTATATAGACTAAAGGTTAAAGTTAAATTAAAATTATATAGACTAGGGGTTAGGGTTAAATTAAAATTATATAGACTAGAGGTTAGGTTAAATTAAAATTATTAAAGTTTCTTCTTTAAAAATTACTAAATTAAATATAGTATAAGAGTCTAGTTTAGTTTATATACTTATAGAAATTAAATTATAATAACTATTAATTATAGTTCTTTACTATAGTATATAGACTTTTAACGCTTTTATAAAAAAAAATAATTTATTTTTATAGTTTTTAGTATTTTTTATTAAATTTTTATTTATACTATATATATCCTTTATATATTCTTTAATAAGCTTTTAAGATACTAAAAAGTCTAGTATATTATTAACTTTATTATAAAGAGTTTTATTATTTTCTATTTTTATTACTATATTTTATCGTCTAGTTTACTCTTCCGTCTCTTAAAAAATTAAATTAGTAAAAATTATAATCTGCTAAATTATATAAATAAAAAGTTAATATCTCTAATTATTAATAATATTTTTAGTAATATTAAAAATATGCTTAATACTAACTTATATAATTAGTATAATAAGTACGTTTTTTATAATTTAAGCTAGTTAAGGAAATATATCTTTATACGCTTACTACTAATTTAGTATATTAAAACTCTTAGTTATTTTTACGCAAAGAATACTTAAGTAAACTTTTGTTTTTATATATTTAATTACTAGCCTCTTTAGCTTCTTCTATAAAAGATATTTAGTTTAGAGTTAAAAAACTATTTAATAGAGTAGTAGGCTTCTAAAATTATTTATTACTTTATAGTTATTATATAAAGGGGTTTAATAAAAGTATATAACTTATATATCTATTATTATTATAGCGATTAAAGTAATTAAAGAATTATTTTTAATAGATATATTTATAATAGGATTTTTATATATTATTTTAAATTAGTAGTTAAAGTTTTACTATAATAAATATTTATAATAATTATATTTTATATACCGTAAGCTTTTGTGTTAAATTAAAAATAGTTATATAGTTAAATAAAAACTTTTATTTTTTATCTATCTTTAAATAGTATTTACTTAACTTAGTATAGCTATTTTTAATTATAGATTTTACTATTTTTAGTTACTTAATATTCTTTTTATATTTTAGATTTTTATTATCTAGCTTAACTGTTATATTATCTAAAAAATTAAAAAGATAGTTATATATAAATTAAATATATTAAATCTAAGGTTTCCGGTTCTTACTAAAAAAATTTATAATATTTTTAAAATATTTTAATATTTTAGTAAGTAGTTTAAAGTAGTACTACTTTATAAAGAATAGTTTAAGTTATTTAAGGTTATAAAAGTCTATTTTAGCTATATTACTATTAGCCGACCTAATAGTTATATTAAATATAACTTTTTATTTTAGCTATTTATTAATATATTTCTAGATTTTAAGTGCGCGCGTATATATATTAAATATTATATTTTATTATATTTTAACGTTACGGATAATAGATAGTTATTTTTTAAATAGTAAGTATTATTATATAGTAATAAAATGCTTATAATATTATAGTAATATATTAATAGTAATATAAATAGCCCGGATCTAGTAATTACTTAGTATATAATAAATATATATAATAAAAGTATACGTACTTTATAAAAAGAGTTTAAAATAAATACCTACGCTTTTATTTTTTAAATATATTATTTTTATAATATTTTTATATTTTTAACTGTAGGTGATACTGCTAGCTTAAAATACTTAATAATATTTTAGATAATAAAATTAATAATATAAGTTAAATATAGTATAGTATTCTCTTATAAGCGCTAAAAAATATTTTTATTAACTAGTTTTTTTTAAATAGTATAAGTAAGCATATAATTATTATTAGTATTATTATAAGTAATAGCTAGAAGGTGTAATTTAGTATTTATTTTTAATAATACTTATAATATATTTATTACTATAAAAGTACTAGTATACTTTCTACGTATTAAAATAAAATTAAGTAACTTTTTTTAAAGTTGCTAGTTATAATTAATATAATATATTTTAATAGTAAAAAAACTAAAATAATTAGATATAGACTATATATCTAATATAATTAAAATTTTAGTTATTTAGTTAATGTTATTAAGAAAGTATACTTTAGCTTATTAAAACTAATTTTAGAATATTAGCCCGAATTTATAATAGCTAATTATTATAACCTTTAGTTAAAAGAATTAAATAAAGCGCTAAAATAATAGCTGTTTAACTATTTAAAAAGGCTAGTTATTATTAATTATAACTTATATAAGCTTTTTTTTAAGAGTTATAGTAAAATATAATAGAATTAGTATAAGCGTATTTCTATTTTAAAATTAAAAGAAAAGGGTAAGAGGTGTAAATTACTATTTATAAATAAAAACTTTTATACCTTTATAAAACTAAATACTTAGGTAGTTTATAAGGTACTTAGTCCTAATATTTTATGTAAGCCTAGTACTTTTTATTAATAAATATTAAAGAATAAGGCCGTAGTTAAAATAGAATATATATAAATAATTATTTATAAAATTAGTAGCTTCTTTAAATTAGTTCTATATTTAACTAAAGTAAGTATAAAAATTTTAATATAGAGTAATATATTAGTAGGGTTTTTAGCCTATTTAGTTATATCCTATTACTTATTTTATATAAATAATACCTCTTCCTTTTTCTTTTCGTTTTACTTAATATATACGGCTAAAAATTTAACTAAATTAATTTTTTTTTCTCCTTTAATAACTCTATAGCGATTATTTTAAATAGGTATAGTCTTTTTAGTAGTTAGTAGCTATATTTAATTTTTAGTAATTTACAAAAGTGTTTAACTATAGTTTAAAAAAGGGCTTAGCTAGTTTATTTTATTAAAACTAGGTATAGGATAGAGTATCTCTTAAGTTTTTTAATATTATACTTTTTTATAATAGTAGGGGGTTACTAAAATACTAAGTAAAACTTTAATTAAATACCTTATTTTTAGTATATAGTAGCTATATATCTTATTAAATTATATTAATATAGATATAAGCACTAGTAGTAGCCTATATATTAGTAATATTTTAAGTAACCTTATAGACTATTATTATTAGCTATAATAAACGCCGGCTAGCCTATACCTTATATAGTATACTAAGATAGTTAGTATATAGAAATAGTTAATATATACCCTAATATTAGTATTTTATTAATAACTTAAGGCTATAGCGCTCTATATAAAAGCTTATATTATAAGATTTTATTATAAAATTTTTTTAAACGAAAAATTTTTAAATTTAATTATTTTTTAAAATTGTAAATAGTTTTTATATATTTATATTATATAATATTTTAGTTATTAATATATTATATTAATTAGTATATTGCTTTTTATTATTAAAACTAAAGAGTTTTTTAACTATAAAGCTTTATATATTTATATATACTAAATACTTTTTAATTCTGTTATAAAATTATTATATATTAATATTTTATAGAAAAATAAATATAAGTAATATAATAATTTTCTTAGGAAATTATTTAGAGGATTCTAATTTAATACTATAAATATTTAGTTTATAATATAATATATATTTATTTATATTAATTATTAAATAATATTAAATAAATTAAAAGTTCTACTATATTTAATTCTTATATAGTTTTTAAAAAGTGTATACTATTCCTACTATTTATTATTATATATTATATAATAATTAATTTATATTTATTATATATAAATAATTTTATAACATACGAATATATAATAATTTTAATAAAAAATTAAAAAGTATTTAGTAAGTATATACTTAGAAAATTTTAAAGTTAATTTTAAGTTACTAGTAGCGCGATAATATTAGAGTATATATTAATTATTTAAATATAAAAGTACTATATAATAATTTTTACTTACATATTATTTATAAAAAATTTCTTATATATTATTTTATAAGCACTATTCTATTTACTTTTTTTAAAATATAGTTAATCTTCTCTCTATATTTTTACTAATAACTTTAATTATTATTTTTTTATTTTATATTTATTACTAAGCCCCTTATAGTACTTATTAATTATTAAATTATTATTAACTTCTTTTTTATACTTATTACTTTTATTACTTAAAACATATAGCTTATTAGTTTTAAGAGTTATATTACTATTACTAAAAAACTCTTTTATAAATATTAACTTATACTTATTATAGTAATTAGTATATATATATAATAAAATAATATAATAAACTTACTTTTAATCTTAAACTATTATTATTACTAGTCTTTTTAATATTATATTTTATATAAAAGTATACTATTTATTATTAGTATTTTTACTTTTAAATATATTTAACTATAATATTAATAATTCTTTAATTACGTATTATACTTTATTATTTATATAGTATTATTATTATTATTATATATAGATTATTATATAACTTTTAGTTTATTTATTAAAATAACTTATATTAATTTAAACATAATTTTTAAAGCTTTTATATATTATTTATTATTAATTTCTAATATAATATACTTATATTTTTTTAAATATATATTTAAGATTTATTTATAACTACTTAGTTATACTATATTAGTATAAAACTATAGTAAATAGTTATAATAATTTACTATTCTTTTTATTATAAAAGTTTTTTTATATTATATTTAGTTATCTTAATTTTTTTTATAAATTATAATTTTACTAAATAATTTATTATAGTAGCTTTTTTAAAAAAAGATTTTATATTTTTTATATTTAATTAATATTTTTATACTATAGCGTAAGCGTTTAAGCTTAGCTAGCTTTTAAATAATATTTATAAATTTATTAAATAACTATTTTATAGACCGCTTATACTGCGTATTTTAAATATTATATTAATTTTATTTACTTTATAAGTTTAACTCTATACTAATTAGAAAATACTATTTTAATTAATTATATTAATTATTTTAGTAAGTTTATTTTAATTCTTATACTTAAAAATTAGTAAAATTTTAATTTTATAGAATAGTAGTAGTCTATTTATATAATTAAAAGTTATTTACTTAATATAGTTACCAAAATAGTATAATAATATAATATAAGTATATAATAATATATAAATAAAATATAAAATAAAATAAAATAAAATAAAATAAAAATAAAACAAAAATACTAGTTTAATATAAAAAATAGTTTATATTTAATTAAGTAATAGTACTAGTAGTAGTCTCTATACTATTATTAATTTAATTGTTTATAAAACTTAATTATTACTTTTACTTAGTTTATTACTAATTTAACTAACTACTTTTTATTATTTTATATAATTATACTAGTCTCATATATATTTAATTATTTATTTTACTTTTATAATATAAAGTATCTCCCTAAATTATAATAAAAATATTTTTTGTAAATATTAGTTTAAAAAAGCTTTTAGAAGTTATAAATTACTTAATAAAATAACTACTAGTAATAAAGGTAAAAATAATAATAATAAATCTATTAAAATGATTAATAACAATATTCTAAAAAATATTAATTTAAACTAAATATTAAACTTTTATAGCTTTTAATAATAGTAAGGTATTAATTACTTTTTATAATATTAAATACTGTTAGTAAAAAACTAGTTTTCTAATATAAAATATATTAATAAAAAGTTTTAGTTTTAGTTTTTTATATTATAAACTATATAAAGAGCTTAAAAAAATTTCTAATTAAATATTTTAAAAGTATAATAATCTATACTATATTATTTACTATATACTAATTATTATAAATTATAATATAAATAATACTTATACTAAGAGAATTATGTTCTAAACTAAAAATATTTAGTAAGTAATAAGGTATCTATAAAAATATAATTAAAATTTTTAATTATTTAATTTAGTATAGAGTATAGCGTAAATAATAAATAAGTTATATTATAGTTTAAATATAATTTTTTATTATATAAATAATAATATACTATAATAACTAATTATAATTTATACTTTAATTAAAAGATTTTAATTTACGTTTCATAATCTAATTTTAATTTATAATTTATATAATTAACTAGTATATACTGTTCTAAAAAGGAAATAAAAATTAAATATATTATATTTTTTTAAAATATTTAATATTACTTAATAATTAATTATAATATATATATAGTATATTATAAACTAAATATATAATATAATATAACTTTATAAACACTATAACTCTATAAATACTATAACTTTATAAATACTATAACTCTATAAATACTATAACTTTATAAATATTATAACTCTATAAATACTATAACTCTATAAATATTTATGCTTTAATATTATAAAATATTCTAGAATTTATTAAAATTAAATATAATTTTATAATATAATTTAATTTAAAATAAAGAATATATATATAACTTTTACTAATATATTATTAAGTAATTAATAATATATATAATAAAATCTAAAATAATTATATTTTTAATAAAACTATAGTTATTTAACAAAAAGATAATGAATATATAATTATATTTAATATATAATAATATAATAGTGTATATAAATTAATATATTATGTAATAAATTATATCTAAATTTAGATAATATTAAAATAGTTAATACACTTTAAAACGTTAGAATAATAAATTTAAGTAATATAATAATTTTATTAATAAATTATTAATAGTGTTCTATTTCTATATTATAAATATTAAGTTTATAATATACTATATATTTATTTTAGTTAATTATTAGATAATATATAATAATTAAAAAGTTTTAATAATTAATTCTTATTTACTGTTAAACAAAGTATATACTATTTTTAATACTTAAGATTATATATTAAATTATATATATTTGTATATTAATCGAATAAAAAGTGTGGCTGTGGTGGCTGTGTAGGCGACCAAAAGGGGTTTTAAAAAAGGAGGAGTATATGTATGCCTTTATACTTAATATGTCGAAAAAGTATTAAATTATAATTATTTTATATTTATTATTTTAATTATTTTATATATATTATTATAAATATTTTTATACAATACTAATATATAATAATTTTAAAAGAAAAATAAAAACTATTTAGTAAGTATAAATCTATAAAATTTTAAAGTTAGAAATATAACTTTAGTTTTAATAATAAAAAGTAATATACTAATTAATTATATAAAGAGAGGTAATGTGTAGTATTAAGACACTAGTCTATACTAATTAATATAGTATAATAATAACTAAGATATTATATATTATAAATATATAGAACTATTTATAATTCTAAAAAAATTTAATTTTAAAAAAAACTTATAATAAAGTTTTTAAATAGAGTTTTATAGTCTTAAATTATTAGTAATATACTAATATTAGGGTACGTATTAACTATCTCGGTATAATAGTACTATTTAATAATTTTTACTTATATATTATTATTAGAGAAACCCTCTTAATTAAAAAAACTCTTTTATATTATTTTAGAAGCGCTATTCTATTTACTTTTTTTAGAAGACTTTTTATTCTTTACTTATAGTTTTATTTATAACTCTTACTACTATTCTTCTCTTTTATATTTATTACTAAGCCCCTTATAATACTTATTAATTTCTAAATTATCGTTAACCTCCTCCTTATACTTATTACTTTTATTACTTAAAATATACGGTTTATTAGTTTTAAAAGTTATATTATTATTACTAAAAAGCTTTTTAAAAGATATTAGCTTACGCTTCTTATAGTAATTAGTACGTATATATAATAAAATAATATAATAAACTTACTTTTAATCTTCGGCTATTACTATTACTAGCTTTTTTAATATTATATTCTTTATAAAGGTATACTACTTATTCTTAGCCTCTTTACTTTTAAATATTTTTAATTTTAGCTTTTTTAATTTTTTTAAGTATATATTTTATATAATTTTCTGTAGGGTATTACTAGCCCTATATATATAAGTTATTATATAACTTTTAGGTTTTTTATTAAGGCTACTTATATTAATTTAGAGCTTCTCTAAGGCTTTTATATATTATTTTTTATTAACTTCTAATATAATATTTTTCTATTTTTTAAAAATATATTTAAGTTTTATTTATAGCTATTTAGCTATACTATATTAGTATAAGACTGTAATAAACAGCTATAATAACTTACTACTTTTCTTATTATAAAACCTTTTTTTCTTAAGTTTTTTAAATTCTATTTTAACTACTTCTTTTTAGGTATCTTATCTAGTCGCCTTAAACTTTTTTATAAGTTAGAATTTTACTAACTAATCTACTGTAGTAGCTTTTTTTAAAGTTTTTTCTTTAATATTTTTTATATTTAATTAATTTTTTATACTATAGCGTAAGCGCTTAAACTTAACTAGCCCTTAAATAGTATTTATAAATTTATTAAATAACTTTTTTATAAGTTACCTATACCGTATATTTTAAAAATTTTATTAATTTTATCTACTTTATAAATAAAATCCTATACTAGTTAAAAAATACTATTATAAATAACTATATTAATTACCCTAGTAAGCTTATCCTACTTATTATAATTAAAATTTAGTAGAATTTTAATTTTATAAATTAGTAATAGCCTATTTATATAATTAAAAATCTTTTACTTAATAGAATTTATAATACAGTATATTAATATAATAAAAATATATAATAACGCGTAGGTCGGGTATAAAATAAAATATAGTAGAGTAGTAAAAGTAAAAAATACTAGTTTAATTTAAAAAATAGCTTATACGTAATTAGGTATTAATACTAGTAGTAGTTTATATACTACTAGCCTAATTACGTATATATATTTAATTATTACTTTTACTTACTCTACTACTAATTTAACTACCTACTCCTTATTATTATATATAATTATAATAGCCTAATATACGTCTAATTATTTATTTTATTTTTATAATATTACGCACCTACTTAGTTTACGGTAAAAACTTTACCTATTTTAATAAATAGTAGTCTAAAAAAACTCTAAAAGCTTTTAAGAAACTTAAAAAAGTAACTAATAGTAGTAAGAATATAAAAGGTAAAAAATTTATTAGTACTACTAGTAGGGATACCCTAAAGAAAAAATACTAATTTAAGCTAGAAAATAAGTTATTATAGCTTTTAATAATTGTTAAGTATTAATATTATATAGCTATTACCATTTACAAAATTAAATATTATTAATAAAAAACTAGCTTACTAATTAAAAAAATATTTTTTATTTAACTAGTTCGCGAAATTACTACTACAAAATTTTTTAGTAAAAATTACTAATTTTAATTTTTTATATTAAAAGCTATATAAGAAGCCGCTAAAACCTTTCTAGTTAGATATTTTAAAAGTATAATAACCTATACTATATTATTTACTATATACTAACTATTATAGACTATAATATAAATTATATTTATACGAAAAAAAATTATTATTTAGACTAAGAATTTGCGTTAAGTACTTAGGTATTTAGTAAAGTATAATAGGAATTTTAGGTTTTTAACTTTTATAATTTAGTATAAAGTATAGCGTAGATAATAAAGGAACTATATTATAGCTTAAATATAACTATTTATTTTATAAACTATAATATACTGTAAAAACTAACAATAATATATACTTTAATTAGAAGACTCTAATCTAAATTTTATAATTTAACTTTAACTTATAGTCTATATAATTTTTATTTAATTTTAACCTCTAATTTATATAACTCTAATTTAACCCTAATCTATACTAGCGTTAAAAAAAATAGGTTAGAGGTATAGTTAAATTAGGGTTTTAGGTAAGCTAACTTAATCCTAATCTAATTCTAACCTATTTACTAGCGTAGGTCTAAATAAAAGTAAACTAATAAATAGTAAAATATATCTTTATAAAAAACCTAAAGTTTATATTAGGATTTATAGTTATACGTAAACTTATATAGGGGGGTAAAAAAAAAAAGACTAATTAAAAAAGATATCTTTTTTAAAAATTTATATAAAATTAATTAGTAAGCCTAAATATACGTCAATAATACCGTTTTAAAGAGAAAATTACAGATATTATTATTAGAATTTTAGTTACGTTATATATATTACCGATAATAAACTAAAATTACCTAAACCTAGTAATTTTTGTAACCCCTTTTTTAGGTTCCTATAACTTTTTAGTTAGTGAATATATTTAACTAAAATTTTTAACTATACTATTTTAGGTCTAGTATAGGTCACGTAACTAGATTTTTAAAGTAGCTTAGTAATTTAATAATAAAATTATATTAATTATAAAAATAGTACTAAGGCTTATATAATTACTATTTACGTAATATATTATTAATATTATAGTATATTATAATATCTTTTTACTTTATACACTTAAACTCCTATTTCCTTAAAATGGCACTAAGTTATTTAAAACTTAAATCTAAAGTTAAACTTCTTTTAAAAGTAAATAATTCCTCTTCTTTAATTGCCACTACTTTAAAAAAGCCTTAGTAAAGTATTTATAACGCTATAAAGAGAATTAAAAAAAAAGATAATAATAATAATATAAAAAAGATTAAAAAGTGTAGAATTTTGAAGTTAACTCTAAGAGAAAAAAGAGTAATTAATATAGACTTAACTAGAAGTTCTAAAAAAAAATAAAAGACTATTAATAGAAAATAGTCTAAATATTATAAAAAGGACTATATAATTTATTTTAAAAGAAGAGGACTACTCTATTTATATAAGTAAAAAAAAACTAATAATAAACAAAGAAAACGCTAAAAAAAATATTAAAATACACTAAAGATAATATAAAAAATATAAAAAATATAAATTTAAAAAAGATTATATTTTTTAATAAGTTAGTAATATAAAGGGAATAATAAATAGATAATACTATAGAAAAAGAGGTAATAATAAAGTTAATAGAGAACTAGCTATTAGCTAATTACGAAGTAAGTTATTTTAACTTTTTAAAATATTAAAATATATAACTTTTTATTATAAAAGATAAACACCTCTCGCTTAGCAAGAGATAAAGCTTATATTATAATACGCCCCCTAGTTACTAGGCCTAATTAGGACTAGTAACTGCTTAAACGCTAATTACGTAGTTTTATATTATTATTTTTACGCCTCTATAGTCCCCTTAATTAACGTACTTCGCAAGCTTTATAAAGCCGCGGTATAACATAATAATAAGAACTTAATAAATACTAAATAGCTTACATAATACTAATAAAGTTATATATAAATAATATAAATTTTAAATTCTTAAAAGTTATACTCCTTTCTTTTAGCAAGGGTTATAGTACCCTATTAAATATAGTAATACTTATATTTTAATTTATATTTATAGATTAGCAACTACTCGTAATTATCTTAGAGGTTATTAGTAATTACTGCTTATAATTATATATAAGGTAGTTAGTTAACCTAGGGGTTACTAGGCGTATAAACTTTAGGACTAATAGAGTTATTAGGCTAGTATCTAGAGCCTATAATATTTAGTTTTTATATTAGTAAGTCTAGCTATCTACCTATACTTTATACTATATTATCTCCTACTTTTTAAAGTTTTACTAAATATCTATTTAGTTTTTTTTAAATTATTTTATACTATTACCATTACCGCTGTTATACTTTAAACTACTAATAAAAACCTATTACCTATTTTTATTATAGACGCGCCCTTTATTAATAAGATTATATAAAAACTATATAGTAAAATTATAACCCTAGCCCTAAAAATAGTCTGTAGTACTTTAGTAATAGATAAATTTTTTTATAAATAACTTATTAAGATAATACCTAAGATAGCTACTAGCTAAACTAAAAAATAAAAGTCTATTACTTTTTATAAATTTAGCTACGTGCTTAGTATATACTACTAAAAAGACTAACGCGTAAAAGAGAGCTTTTTTACTTAAATAAAAACTATAACGTACATATAAGAGGTAGAAAAAGATAAATAGTATAATAAACTTATAGCGAGTTTTAGATAATGTTAAAACTAAGTAAATAAAATAATATACGTCTAAAAGTACGCGCTTAGAATCTAAAATACTTTTAATTAAGTAATATATTACTATAGGGCTAGGTAATACTAGATATACTTTTATCCTTAATTAGTAGGCATTACTAACTAGGTAGTAGGTATTTTTTTTTTTTTACTTATAGGCGGCGCGGGTGCCGATAATAATAGATATAGCTTTTTTTTATTTTATAAAACTACTAGATAAGCCGGGTGTATATATAACTTATTTTAGTAGGCCTTTAGTATTATTATTTTAGTAAAAAGTTTAACGGGTAGTATAAAAGCTTACGCGGAATTAGATAAAAAAATATTACTCTAAATTATATAATAAATCTATAATAATATTATTAGTTTATAATATTAGTAGGCGGAGTAAAACGCGATAAAAATAAAATATAAAAAAATAAATAAGCCTTTTATACTCCTGCTCGGGAGTGTCTATAGTCCCCTACCTTAGTAATAAACTAAGGAGGCCCTGCTTAAATAGGCTTTAGTAGAATTAAGGGCTTATAATTATTATAAAAAGTAAATACATTTTACTTAGTAAGAGATAAAGCTTATATTATAACACTTTTTATATATTTTTAAGTTATGGTTTTAGTTTTTTAATATTAATTATATTAATTATTTTATAGGATAAGACTTTAAACTATAAGTTTAGGGTGCAATTTAGTTAAGAGGTAAAAGTAATTTAGTATTTATTAAAATACCTAATTCTTCTACTTCTTATACTGGTAAGGATTATATAAATAAAGTTTTTATACCTAAAGTTAAACCCTTACTGTAATAAAAAGAAGTAAGTTATATAACTTTTTTTACCTCTTTTATTATTAATATAATAATAATATATATATATATATATATTATAATTATAATTATAATTATAAACTTTATATTAATATTAATTTAGATTAGTAATTTTAATAAGATAACGTCCCTATTTATAAAACAATAGATGTTTTAAACTAGTTTAAAAATAATAAAATGATACTATTTCCTTATCCGGCCTATAGTCCTGATTTATCCCTTATAGAAAATATATAGGGTTATTTAAAATAAGGGCTAAATAATAATAAAGAGGCTAATTTAGGTATAGAATTAAGTATATAAAGTATAGAGGCCTTTAAAAGAGTTATTAATAATAAGTAAAATAATATACTATAAAAAGTTATTAATAACTATATTTTATTTTTTCCTAACCATTATAAGGCGGTTATAGAAGCTTAAGGCTACTATACTAAGTATTAGTAATTTATTATTTACTAGTTTATTATTAAATATATAAAAAAGTGACTTTTATATATAATTATATAATTAATATATAAATACATAATATATTTATATATTAATCGAATAAAAAGTGTGGCTGTAGTGGCTCGGGGCGACTAAAAGGGGTTCGAAAAAGGAGGAGTATATATATGCCTTTATACTTAATGTGTCGATATAAATATATAAAAATATTTAATATACTAATAAAACTTAGTATCTATTATTATATATATAAAAATAAGCTAATTTTATACCTTAAATAAAAAGTTGTACTAACTTAACGTAGGGTTATAAAAATTTTCTATATTTACTAATTTTTTACTACTCCTAAATCCCTTATTAAGCAGCTCCTAATAGAGTATTTAAAATCTACTAGTTTTTCTCTTTAAAACGGTATTTATTTCGTATTTTTAGGCTTACTACTTAAAAAGTTATATTATTTTAAAAAAGGTATCTTTTGTAATTAATCTTTTTTTCACCCCCCTGTAAAAAAGTATACTTAAATATAGATTTAGATATAAAACTAGCCTTTAAAAGTATTAATAATAATATACTAGACTATAACATTACTATATAGTTAATTTTCTTCTTAAACTTATTCTTTACTATATTATCTAGCTTCTTTAGTCCTTTATCTACTTAGTTAGATTTTAAGATCTTTTTTAATTTTTACTTTTTTAGCTATTAGTATATTAGTACTAAGTATTTTATAAAAAAACTCTAATAGTATTCTAAAGTAAAGAATAGTAAAGTAGATATTTTTTTTATAGTAAAGACGTATTTCTAGATTTTTTTTACTAATTTTTTACGTTTCTTTTACTTTAGGAGATTCTTATCTACTATCTTAAGAATAGAGTAGTAAAATATTTATTTAACTTATATTAGTAACTTTATTATCTCTAGTAATAGTATATAAAAAAAATATATTATATTTATTTATTTTAATATTATCTATAACACTATAGCTAAAGAGTTTAAAAATATAAAATTATTAGTAAAATAGATACCTAATTACTATTAGTAGGTATAAAATACTAAAAGTATACCGTTTAAATTAGTAAATAGAACTATTAAGTAGTAAAAAATATAAAGTATATAGTAAATATTAAGATAATTATAAAAAAAAAATTTATAATTATTAGTTAAAATTATGTATAAATGCTTATTTTAAGTTATTAATATTTATATATATTTATAATTACTTTTTTTTAAAGTTCTTGTTTATTAGTATATATCTAGATTTTTTTTTAAAGAAAAAAATACTATTTTAGTAAATAGTTTTTATAAATATTTTCTAAAATCTTACTGAGGACTTACTTAATATATTCTAATAATATAAAATTTTATTCTAAAAATATTACTTTTAATTCTTATTTAAAGAAATAGTTTTATAAAAATATTTTTTTAATAAGTAGAATTATATTAATAATTAAGTTATACTATTATTACTTATAATACTCTTACAATAATTAGTTAATATATTTTTTAATAGCGTAGAAATAAATAGAAATAGTAATAAACTTAATTACTACTAGTATATTTTAAGCAATATTAATATATTTATTTATATTTTAATAGCTAATTATATATCCATTTAATATTTTATTAGAAATCTATACTAATTTTCGTTTTAAATATATATATAGAGTTTACACCTTTAATATTTTCTTTAGCTTTACTTTAGTATTTAATACTATTTTATAAATAGTATTTAAGATCTTTATCTAATAAGTAAATAGGTCTAGTTTAAATTATACTATTTCTTAATAATATATAATATAGAATTTTTATATAGTACTAAGGTTTATTAGTATTTTATTAGAGCTATTATTATATTTATTTATATAATAAAAATAGCTTATTAATATTATACTTATTGTTACTATATTAAATAAAGAGCTAATACTTAATTAAAAAGATTATAAGTAAATATAATACCTTATTCTTAATTTACTATAAAGATATTCATTTTTAAAAAAATTTACTATTAGTTATTAATTTTAGATGTTAGTTATTTATTATTTATTAAAACTTTATAGCTATTTTTTAATAGTGCTATAAAGAATAATATTTTAGCTAATAGTTATTAACTATATAAATTATAGGATTATTTTTATAAACATTTTATTTATATTACTTCTCTTTACTAATTCCTGTAAGTTTCTAATAAGTATTCTAGTCTAGTTTTCTAAAAAGTCTTTTTTTAAAGTATAGCTAGTTAATTAGATTATATAATCTATTTTTTAATTACACTTAGTTAGCTAAATTACGTAATTTATTTTTCTAGGTATACTTAATTAACTAAATTATATTTTTCTATTTTATATAGAATATTATTAATATATATATACTAGTTATTTAGCTAGTTTTCTAAGTAAACTTATATAACTAGATTACTTTTTTTTATATTTATATAAAATATTTTAAATATATATATAAACTACTTCATTCTCTAGTTTTTAATATATTAGAATTTATTTATTTAAGTCTAGTTTTTAAGAATTATTATATTTAGTTTAATTTTAACTAATAATTTACTTTAGTTTATATAGTAAATATAAAGTATATATATATATATAGTTTTATTAATAATATAGTTAATAATATTCTAAAATTATCTTTCCATTCTTAATTTTTTAGGTATTTAAAGTCTTGTTTTTATATTATTTTTTATATCTAGTTAACTCATTCTTTTTTCTAATTTTCTTTATTTAAGTTTAATTAATAAACTACTTTTATATAATAAATATATAGAATATATATATATATATATTATAGTTACTATAGTAATTAACTTAACTATATATAATATAATACCTATACTATTCTAATCTATACTTTTTTATATTTTATTATTTTAATTTCTTTTTTTAATAAATATAATATATATATTATATTTCTTATTTAACTTAGTTTTATAATATAATTATAATATTTTTTTTAGTTTCTTTTTCTAAACTTAGTTATATTAGTTATTTTTAGATTTAGCTAATCTTATTATTATATAGATTTAATTTTCTAAGTTATTTTTCTATTAAAAATATATAGTTTACTTTATAATTGTTATTTATTTTAATAATATAGTATAATTAATATACTATTATATATTTATTTTTTTAGATTTAGCTATTTTAGTATTTATTTTATATATACTAAACTATTTTTATAGAGGAAAAAAGCTCGTAAAAGTATATTAACAGAAGAAGTAAATAAAGAATAGTATTAGTAAAAAAACTATATATATATAAAAGCTTTAGAGCTATATACTACTAAACTCTAATATTAGCTTTAAATTACTAAAGCTCTAAAGTACTAAGGTTTAGAGCACTTACTATAATATACCTCTTAGGGGCGCTATAACAAAAGTATTCTTAATAAAGAGCGTAGGTATATAAGTATAAGTATATAACTTCTATACTAAAACTATATATAAGAAGCTCTAATAAAAAACAGAACTTATATACTAATACTATAATAAACTTTTTAAAAAGCGCTATATAAAGAATTTAGTATAATAAAAGCTTTATATAAAACTTTTAAACTATTATTATAATAAAAGCCTTATTTAAGATTTAGCTAGTTTAGCTAAGTGTTTACGTATATTTTTTACTTTTACTACTCTTAAATATATATAAGTTATTAAGATTTTACTTTTATAAACAACTTATACGTGTTAGACGCGTACTTAAAAAATAATATAAATACTTTATTATTTTATAATTTTCTATTAGAGTTATATCGACTTAGTATATACTACGTCTTTACTTAATATAGAGGTGGGTAAAAAATAAAAACGTTATAATTTAGGATCTGTTAAATATTAAATTTTTAGAATTCTATTATAGCTAGAGTAATAACTTAATACAAAACTTATTAGGTAGTAGCTATAATAATAGTAGAGTAATAATTATAAAATAGTAATAAAGTATCTATAGATTATTTTAAATAGAATAAAACTATAGACTATATACAGCACGTCTAAATTACTAACTATAATAACTTTCTATTCTTTTTATAAATACTATATATATATAAACTTTAAAAATCTTTATTATATTTATAATAGTAGTATTCTACGGTCTAATAATTAAACTATTAAATAACGTTTTGTATATAGTATAAGCTTTTACTAATAGTAATAACTAGCTAAATTATTTTAAGAACTACTTTAACTTTTACCTCCGCACTATATAACTAGCTAGCCTACTTAATAGACTAAAAAATTTTTTAATTAATATTTTTAATTTTAATTTAATCTTAACGCAGCTCTTCTTACTTAAAATAGATATAATTTTTAATCTTAATAATACCTATAAAGATATTAAAATTTACTTTTTATTATATAGTAATATAGTAAATTTTATAGTATAATAGTATAAAAAAGGTAAGACTTTTTTATTTATAATAAAAAATAATAGTGGCGGTAGTAGTAGTAGTAGTAATAGTAGTAATAATAGTAGTAATAATAATAGTAATAATAATAGTAATAATAGTAGTGATAATACTTTAATAATAATAAAAAATCTTGTTTAAAGTAGTAAAGAAAGTCAAGCTCTAGTAAGAAAAGTTTATTAAAGTAATTAAAATTATTTAGGCACGGGAATATACGTACGTATAAAAGTAAAAGTAAAAGTAAAAGTAAAAGTAAAATAGGTAAAAGATAGGTAGAAGGTATACTATAGCGTTATAAAATAGTTAAAGAAGCTTACTATTAAAAGAGTTAGTAGTTATCTTAAACGGACTTAAAGGCCCTATAGGGGTATAGCGTTATTTTAATACTTTAATTACTATTAAAAAGGTTACAGGTTATTAGTGCTAGTAAAAAAGTTATTATAATTATAATAAAAATTATTATAGTTACTTCGTAAAAACCTTATTAAGAGTTAGTATTAATAATTACGTAATATAGTAAAATTTTAAATAGTTAGCCTAGAGTTACGTAACGTTATAGCAATAACTCTAGAGGAAAAAATAAATACTTTATTTATTTATATATAAGCTTACGCTTATTAGTTTAAAAAGTATTTAATTAACGTACTTCGCGAGCTTTATAAAGCCGCAGTATAATATAATAACGAGAACTTAATAAATACTAAATAGTTTAATATAATACTAACAAGACTATATATAAGTAGTATAAATTTTAAACCCTTAAAAGTTATACTTCTTTCTTTTAGTAAAAGTAAAATATTTTACTAAATATAGCAACGCTTTGCTTATATTTTAATTATATATTTATATATTAGTAACTACTTATAATTATTTTTAAGGTTATTAGTAATTATTACTTATAATTATATATAACGCGGTTAGCCTAGGAGGTTACTAAATATATAAATTTTAGGACTAAAGGGAGTTATTAAGCTATTATCTAGAGTTTATATAATTAAATATTTAGCTTTTAAGTAAGTCCGGTTATCTGTCCTACACTTTATATTATATTATTAACTCTTACTTTTTAAAATTATATTTTACTATATTATAATTTTTATAAATCTTTTTTATTTTTATTACGTCTATTTCTATACTAATTTTAAATAGGTAACTTATCGTTTATTATACTAACCGCTCCTAATAGTAGCGATACTTTAAATTAATATAAAATTTAAGATTAATTAAAACCGTCTACTTATATATAGCTTATTAATAAGTTTTATGCTAACTTACGCGTATATAACTTTCTAGTAAAAAATAATCTTTTTAAGTATATTATTTTTAACTACTTTAAAGTCCTCCTTAGTACGTTATTTTATATAAATAGATTTTAGGCTAATAGGATAAAGACTTTATAAAAGTAGGTAGTTAATAAAGAAAAGCTAAAAAACTTAATATTATTAATAGAGCTAAAGGCAATAAAGTAACTCTAGACTTAGGTTAATAAAATAAAATAGATCTATTAGTACGCTTATAAAATTTAAAATAAAAAAAAATAACTAAGCGTTATAAACTCTAAGAAGTTCTTTATCCTTATTTAGTAGGCGTTACTAACTAAGTAGTAGGTACCTATAGGCGGCGTAGGTACTAAGAATAATAGATAATAGTTTCTTTTTTATCTTATAAGGCTAGGTAAGCTAGGTATATATATAACTTATTTTAGTAGACCTTTATAGTATTATTATCTTAGTGGAAAGTTTAATAAATAGTATAGAAGCTTACGCAAAATTAGGTAAAAAAAATATTACTTTAAATTATATAATAAGACTATAATAATATTATTAATTCACGAACTATTAGTAGGCGGGGTAAAATATAATAAAAATAAAATATAAAAGAATAAATAAGTCTTTTATACTTCTACTCGGGAGTAGTTTAAAAAGTATTATTTAGTTACTACTTACTATAGTAGTTAAACTATAAAGTCTATTAGGTTATTATAAGTGTACTTTTCTAGCGTTATATTTTACTTAAAAATTATTAAATTATTTAATATAAAGGGTAAACATTTTATTAAGCTTCTTATATAGGTTTTAGGCTTTAAAGTTATAAAAACTAAAGCTTTTATACGATTTTTATATAGGTAACATATTTTAAAATTATAATAGTGCTATAAACTCTAATATACTCTTACTATTTGCGTACTTTTTAATGTTTAATAAGCTCTTAAATAGGTAATATAGCTTTACTAAGTTAAGGTTTTAATAAAGTAAAATTATTACTAGCTTTTTTATAAAAAATTAAACTTTAGTATCGCGCTATACTAGAAGATATAAGTTATTTTTATATTTTTTAAGCTTATACTCTTAAAGGGATAATATAGCTTTACTAATCTAAGACTTTAATAAGCTAAAATTATTTATTACTATTTCTTCTTAAAGGATTTAAATCTTACTAAAAAGCGTCTAGCTAAAAAAGTGTAGTTAAAAGTTAAAATACTGTCTATATTTTACTACGCGCTAAATCTAGTACTTAAAAGTCTTTTATACGCCTCTTAGTAATACTATAAGCTTTAATAATTAAGTTTCTACTATTATTATACCCCTTAAGTTTACACTTCTAAACGAGTAATATAGCTCTATTAAGTTAAGAATTACTTAGTTAAGCTTAAATTATTATATTAGTATATTCTTTAAGCTTTACGTTTTTAAAAGAGTAATATAACTTTACTAAGCTAGGGCCTAGTTAAGCCGTAATTATTATATTATTATACTTATTAAGCTTTAACTAGCTCTTAAAGAGGTTAGTATACCCCTTAAGCTTTTAAAAAGCTTTTAAAAAAGTAATTAGTAACTTACTACTCTAATTTTAGTTATAAAATAATTATAAAACTACTACTAAGTTATTAAGCTTTAGGGGTAACACTTTATAGTAGAGTCTTAAAATTAAAAATATTTTTTTAACTAAGCTTTACGTATAGCTATATACTTTAATTAAGTATTATTATACTACTTTAAGTATTATTAGCGAAAAGAAATA
Source organism: Pleoardoris graminearum (assembly GCA_030770415.1). Lineage (NCBI taxonomy): Eukaryota > Fungi > Ascomycota > Dothideomycetes > Pleosporales > Didymosphaeriaceae > Pleoardoris > Pleoardoris graminearum. The sequence continues at coordinate 85,168 of JASEKS010000330.1, forward strand.
TAGATAAAAAATTAAAACTTTTAATAGCTATTACGTAGCACTTTTATATATATAAAAACTATCTATTTAAGACTTTTTAAAAGTGCTAAGCTTATAACTATAAAATAAAGAGAGCTTATAGAGGTATATTAAAAATAAAAGTAATTAAAAAGTAATAAGTACGCCTAGACGACGATCCAGAGGTATAAACGTAGTAAGGGAATTCTATTAAGTATTAAACTGTTTACGTAATAATTAAAAGCTAAGAAGAAATAAAAGTAAATAAGGTATAATAGTAATAAAAAAAGCTTTATATATATAAAAGCTCTAAAGCTAAATACTAAAATTAGCTAGATTACTAAAAAGTAAAAAGACTAAGGCGTATATATTATAAGTCTTGTTAATTACGGCTCTAATATTTTAATTTTTTAATAAATATATAACTATAAAGTAAAACTAAATACTTAAGGCTTTTATCTAGAATAGGTTAAATTAGATAATATATATAATAATCTAATAAATACTTTAGTTTTAATACTACTAAACACGTTTCTACTAGAGTAAATATTAAAAAATAATATATTTTTTTTTAAAATTATAAGTTCGCTTTATAATCTATTTTTATATATACTATTTATTTTACTTTTATAACTTTTTATTTAGTCCTTTAGCGTATTAAAGATAAAAATATTTTTTTTTTATATTTATATTTTACTTATTTTTTATTAAGCCTTATAGCTATACTATATAATTATATATCTATCTTAAATAATACACCGTAAAAATTTTTTTAACTTTCTTAACTATATTAGTAAAATTTAAATAATTATAATTATTTATATAAAATACTTTTTTTTATACTAAGAATAAAGTATATAGCTATTACTAGAAAACTACGTACTTTAAAAATAAGTTTAAAATTAATAATACTATTTAAAAGATTATATTAATATTTTAAAAAATAAAAAAAAGAGGTTACGAGACCTCGTATTAACTATAAAATTAAAAATAGAAAAGATACTTTAGTTAAAAGTTTAACTAGCTTTAGCTTTAGTAAACTAATTTTATTTCTACTTTTACTCTTTACTTACCTTTATTATAGTATAATAGTTAGATTTAATATAATTATAAGTTTTAGTACTAGTCTACTATACTAGTATTATTATTTAAATCTAGCTATAGTTCCTGGTGAGACACTGATCCTTCGCCATCTCCAAGTCCGGCAGGGCCCTTCTGATCATGACCTTCGTTGCTCTCATGTGGCTGGTCATCGTTCTCAACCGACTCGTCGTCGGAGTTCGCCAGCATCTGAAGACGATCAGCGGCCAGACTGAAAATTACTGCGTAGTCCTTTGAAGATTTTAGTTAATCAACTCTTCATAATGATTCGTAGATCGTACCTGGGGTGACAGCGGTGCTGCTGATGGATTCGACATTGCGCTCACGATAGAGGGCAGTAGTCTCGGGGCTGCGAAGTGGTGTCTGATTATGCAAGCAGGAAGTAGACTGGGCGGGGTGTTTATGTATAATACCTAGGGAGTGCCCGAGCTTTTGGTGACTTGGGTTGAAGCGCTGAGGCCCCACTTCCCCAGGACAGCGAGCAATCATCATGACTGACTGCGAACCACATGAACATGGTTGGAACAGGCAGCAAAACTGCAAGGCTGCGAGGTGATGGTCCGTCTAGGTCCAAGACAGGACTAAAGAAGCAAACAAAATATGTGGGTCAGCCCCCCGCTACGATTAGCCTGTTCGCTTCATCGGTCTTGGGATAAAAATCCCATTACAATAATAGGCATGACGACTTGGGTAGACTCGCCCTTCCAAGTCACATTAAAGTCAACTACTAGAATGTCGAATCCAGTCGCTTTCTTCCATCCACTCGTATCCTCCGAGATCAAAGGTTACAGCCGCTACCCGTCCTCATAGAGCGAGACATGGGACACGTAACAAGCTTCTACACGCCATATGAAACAAGGTACCTGAGTACCCGACCCAGTCAACCACGTGACAAGCCACGCACCAGGGCACCACGACCAGATACGCCTGCCCTCATTGTCTAGATCAACGCCCACTTCGTGCCGTTCTAAAACAACTGCATTTCCACCCAACCGCAGTATAACACTTTCAAGCCATGGCGGACACATTTTCAGGACTGGTAAGACACTGCGCAGGTGTCACACAACTATTACTGCATGATAGCTCGGGACGGAACCGAATAATTCTCCTATAATAATCTATATAGTAATTTTATTATCTATACCTAATACGCTAATTATAGATTATAGTAAATTATTTTTTAAAATATTTTACTTCTTTTAGAAGTTAAAATACGTGTTCTCCTTCTCTATTAATACCTTATAATAAAATAAGTTTTATAGGTCTTTTATAAAGCGTCCTTTATAATTCTTTTTAAGAAGCTCTTTAATTTTAAATAGCTTATTCTTAATATACTATTATAGAAGTCCTATTAAGGTTAGTTATTTATTATAAAAAAGGGGTAATTACTTACTTACGTTAAATTCTAATCTTAAATAGTAATATAATAGCTAGACTAGTATAAAAAACCTAATTTTTAGCTTAAAATAGCCTTTAAAGTCTTTTTTAGCTTTACGTATACGCTTATAAAAATCCTCTTTAATTTATTACTTTTTACTTTTTTTAAAGAGCCCTAGATTAAATAGGGTATTAGTATAAAATTTATAAAACTATTTATTAATATATTACTTTTTTAGGTAAAGTAGTAGTATAGCTATATTTAAAATAGTTATTATTATTAAATAGTATAATAATCGCAGAAATAGAAACAAAGAATATAAATAAATATATAGTAAATAGGTAAAAAATCTATATATATAGATTAGTTTTATTAACTATAGTTTATACTTTTAGGTAATAACCTTAACACTATCTTATTAAATTTATTAACTTTTACTAGCACAGTTACCTCGCGCACGTGTATTATTATCGCCTAGAGAGGATATCGGGACGGAACCGCGCGGTGTGAGGTTTGCGGGAAGCCAGGCAAATTACACTACGAACTAAGTAATATTAGCCGTTATTGCTCAAAGAAGCGAGAGAATAATGTGTGGACAGTTCACAAGGTACTTCAAGGTATATCCCTTTTGGTACTGCGTGTAACCATGCCAATCGACGCGACGGCAGCCCTTTCAAGAACCTACCGACCCAAGCACGCATCCGGCGGATGGCTATCGGCGTGATTTCTATTTGTCTGCCGACAAACCTACTCCCGTCGGTCAAGAACGCCATGGCGTCTGCTTCACGTGTTTTGACCAAGGTGCTTTCCAAGGTGGAGTCGCCTATGCTGTGCCTTGATACGGAACGTCTTTCGGTGCATATGGACCTGCCCCCTAATTTGCATCCAGTGATTCCATTTGCAACCAGGTGTGGCACCTCCTCTGCCTGCGCCAAAAGGATCGTCCACTCGGCCAGCGATTGATTGGTCTTCTAATAGCGGAATGCCGTATTCCTAGGCCCTCAACCTCGAAATTCTCTTAGAGGCCGCATCGTAGGAATGGAGGACCTACAGAAATTTGGGCTGGGCGTTCTGTGGGCTTTCACGCTCAAAGGGGAAAAGCCGCTCGACGTCACGGGCGTGGTAGACCTTCGCATTTTAGAGCGGTTTTAGGAGCAACTTCATTCTTGTGCCCGCAATTGGACTCTGCTCTCGAGACGCATATGGAAGCGGGGCGAGACCTAGCGACCCTGGAGGATAACATATGCTACCCTTATTTGCAGCTTTGTTTGTTGCATCTAGCATATGGCTTCAATCTTCACTTCGGGGGTCTTGGATAAGGAACCACCTGCACCTCTCTCACGATGTTTGTACTTCCAAGTACTACTGGACATCTTGCACATACGGATATGGCAAGGTTAGATTCACTATTACCTTCCCGACGTACTAGCGCACCGTCTCTATCTCATCTTATCTCCTCTAGGTACCGTAGCAGCTAACCTTCTACGCAAACTGCCTATACGCCACCAAATTCCCTCCCCACGAGCCCGAGTTATTCACCATCTTCGGATCCGCCTCCCCATCCAAAATCATCACCGCCCCCGCCTTCGTATTCACACCGTACCACGCGAGACCACTGCTCCCAGCCACCCGGTTCATATTCGCCTGGCAATCCGGACCACACTGGTTCGCCTGGCTATAATCGCCGTTCCACTCCCCGTCGAAGAACGCCCACGTACTACTCGAGTACAAATACACGTCCTGGGCGTCCTGCACGTTCACCCCCACACTCGTCCGACAGTACCCATCGCCGGCCCTGCACCACGAAAAGTCCGGATCGCCATCCACCGCCGTCCACGGCGCGGGCGCGACGCGCACCGCGCCCCGCCCCTGCACGTACGGCGACTCGACCTGCAGCAGGCCCGCGTACACGTTCCGCGCCCCGCGCAAGTTGTACCCGTACAGCCAGTGGTGCTCGGACCCGGACCCCACGAGCCACGTCGCCTTGGTCGCCTCGACGAGGATCCCGCGCCCCGTCGATATGATCTGCAGCGGCGCCGGGCCGTCCTCGGCGTGGTCCGCCGTCCAGACCCACAGGTTCTGCACGTACACGGACGACGTGGCCGCCAGGTGCACGCCCGTGTGCGCCGCGAGGCACGGGTCCTGCGACCCGCACGACGAGGTGACGGTCGAGTCGCGGAAGCCGCCGACGTTGACGATGCAGTTCCACGTGCCGACGTCGCCGGGGCGCGCACCGGCCATGTTCCACTCGATGATTTTGGCGCCGGGGAGCGGCTCCGCGACGGTGAAGCGCATGTCCGAGAGCTGGGCGACGCCCACGTCGTTGGGGGCGCCGACGCGGACGACGGGCACCGGGTTGGCGGCGTCTTTAAACGTGGCGCCGGCGCCGCTGATGACGGGCCAGGCTTCGCCGACGAGGATGGAGCCCGGTGGGATGACGAGGGTCGCGAGCACGACGTAGACGCCGTAGGGGAAGTAGCTGGCTCCGTATATCAGCACTGTCTGTACGCTTCATTGCGAAAGGGGTGTCCGAGTAGCCCTACGTGATCTTGCAGTTCTTCGCATTCTGCGCAAGGATGGCGTTCAGTGCGGCAGAGTCGTCCGTCCTGCCATCGCCCTTGACGTCGAAGCCCGGAACAGCCTTGACGTTGACGATCTGGTCCTTGTCGTATCCCGCAAACGTCGGCGCATCCTTCATGAAGAATTTGCCGGAGCCGTCGAGGAGAGCCTGCGAGCGCGTGTTCGGGTACGTCTGGCCCTTCTGGTACCGGCCTGGCACCGCGTTGCCCCAGACCCACGTGTCCACGGTGGGTTTCGCTCCGAGCACGACCTGATTCGTCCAAGTAACGGCGATCGGGTTGTTGCTGTCATGCTTGAGGTTCTGGATGACAATCTGGTTGTTGCGAGGCCCAGCGTCGTTCGAAGAGTCTCTGAATACCACGGTGTTGCCCGAGTTCTTCGACTCCGAGTCGAGCAAGATGACATCGCCGTGCCCGGGGTTGTTACCCGTGGCATCGATCCCCACGCCGCAGGTATCGAAGGTGACGCCCTGCAAGAGCGAATTGAACCCACCCGGGGCAACATACGCCGTGGCGCAGAACTTGAAGTAGATGTTCTTGAAGACGACTTGCTGGTTGGTGTTCTGGATGCCGATGGCGCCACCGGTGATCTCGACGTCGGTGACGGCAATGGTCGAGCCTCCGGACATGAGTATGCCCGTGTGGCCGGTCGAGCTGGGCGGCATGTTGATCTTGACGTTTCCGAGAGCACAGCCTTGCGCTATGCCCCAGGTAAGTGCGGCGATCTTCTGGTTTGCGGGGAGAGCAGTGGTGCTGGAGATGTTAGTTAAAACCTTCCGTGAAAGGAAGCTCAAAAGCTTACTCAATGATGACGTTGCGCAACTGGATCATAAAATTGGTTTCGGGGGCGCTTGCAAAGTCGCGCCCTTCGATAAGCGTATCTCCACTGAAGCCAGGGGCAGCTTTGAGTACAGGCGGATTATTCGGGTCGCCCATGATGATCGTGCCTTTGCGCAGATCGAGCTTCGATCCCAGCTGATAGGTTCCGCTGGGGATGAAAACATGCGCGGGCTGCGCACCAAGCGGACCTTGATACCTGTTGCCACCTTGGCTATTGTCGTTCAAGGCTGCCTGGATGGCCGCGGTTTGGTCGCCGGAGCCATCGCCTTTGGCACCGTAGGGCTGGTTCTGGACATTACGCCATGTCTGGTAGTTGAAGAAACTACCCTGAAAACATTAGGTCTTTGGTAGCTAAGAAGCAAAAGGATGGTCGTACTAAGAACGGAGCGAATCCTCGAGCAGTCCCTGTGTGATCTTGCTGATCCATCCAAAACCCCGTGGGATTGCTCGTCACGGGTCCAGAACACGCGGCTGCAGCTTGGATCTTCGCGTTGGTACCCTTGATTGCCTCTGCAGGCTTAATCTTGCTGGGATCGTAGGACGCATTGTGGTTGACGGCGGCTGGACCTGTGGCTATGACACTAACGATAGGTGAGCACAAGTCAAGGAAATATCGATGAAGAGTCGTACGGTTGGGAGGGCCCCTTTGGTGTTGAAGCCGGCCAGTATGCTGACTTTGGCGCGCCTTTGGCAAGCGGATCAGAGGGTACTGTTGCCGCTCGGACAATCACTGCGATGTGCAGCAAATGCCGGAAAAGCTTCATGACTAGCCCTTCAGCGGCTGGCCCGCTCTGATTGAGTGTAAAATATGCGGACAAGAGACCTGGTCCCCGACTTGAGGAAATTATGGCAGCTCCCATTAATATATAAAATTCAACTGCGTGCGAAGGCCAGGCTGCGACATCCTTGACGGCCTGATGTCCCTCCGCACGTACATTGACCAGGACCAGCCATCAGCGGCAGCATTTCAACCGAAGAAGAGCGGTGTCACCGGAGGCTCGAGGGTTTGGTCATCTGGCGAGACACCCCAAGTCTACGAGTTACTAACGAACGGAGGCGTCGCGGGGACAAGCCCGGCTGAGATGGTCATCATTGCGGAGTATGAGATTTGACCGAACGCTCAAGCAAATTTCCAGCCGTACTTATTATAGCCACAAGGCTGGGATGTTGTATAGGGGGTTGCCGAGATGGCGTCAGCAACAAGGGCTAAGCGATGTGTATAAGCGGAAGTAAGCATGCATGGCATCCTGGCCGCCGCGCTGAGATCGATCCAAGTGCTTGGTGCCATGGGCGAATCCATGTGCTTGGGTGAAAGGACATTGTAAAATGACTGGCCTGCACGTGGGGCCAGAAGATCAAAATCTCCTGTCGGCTTTCTACCTAAAGGTGTCGATTAAATTTCTACACTACAGAATTACCAGCTAATTAGACGCTTACGGAAGAGTAGATCGCTATCCCTTATTAGTCTAGCCTCTTTATCTAGACTGTTTTGCGGAAATTCGCTTTACTATATCCTTTTCCAGGGTGGCGAGGAGACGTTTTCCACACCGGTACCTGCGCGAGGGAATACATTTGGAGTATACATTGTATTCCTAGACGCACAAAACGCAGAGATGTACATGGGCGCTTCGCGTCGCGCTGCCTTCGCGCCTTCCACATACGTAGCCGCCTCACGCACAAAGCATAGCATAGCATCGCACGCCATGGCAACAAGAACAAGATGCAATGGGGTATCAAAGCTATACAGCACACATGCAAAGAATCACTACCACTCCAACCGATCATCGCACATCAGCCTCACATCCCCCCTCTCGTCGCCCTTCCAGACATCCGCCCCGCGATTCACGCCCGCCACGATGCTCCTCACGTCGCTGAGCAGCCCGCCCGGCCCCGAAGCAAATACATTCGTCCTGCCCCTCACCGTCGAGCCTACGAACGCCTCTACGATACCCCGCAGATCGGGCCGCGCCTGCAAGTGGTCGAGCCCGAGGTCCGCCTTCCCCACGCCGTGCACCGAGAGCGCCGAGGAGACCGTCACGGCGGATGACCCAGACGAGTTCGTCACAGCTGCGATGTCCTTGGTCGGCGAGCACGGCGTCTCCACGGCCTTTTCCGACACGGTCGCCTCGCTCGGCGCGTGGTGCCGGGCCTCGCTCGCGCGCGTCACGTAGATGTGTACCCCCGCGCGCAGGGCGCGACACTTTTGCTTGAGCAGCGCGAGCTCGGGCGCGACCCAGTCCATGTCTGCCCGGTGGCGAACCACCCACACGAGGCTCATCTTGCGGTCGCGGTGCTGCGGGCGGGACGCGAGGTCCAGAAGGACAGGGAGCACGTACGTGATGCCCGTGCCGCCGGCGATGCACAGGACGTTGGCGTCGGCGGCGAGGTCGCGCGTGGTCTGCTCGCCGTAGGGGCCGGTGAGGACGACCGACAGCCGTGCGGTGCCCAGGAGGCCGTCGTGGGCGTCCTCGGGCGTGTGCGCGGCGCGGGTCGCGGCTAGCGATGCCACCTTGCGCGTCTCACCGCCCTTGGCGCGGAAAAGGTAGCTGTGGCGCTGGGTATCGGCGCCGTACACGGGCAGGCTGAGCGGCGTGAAGGGGTGCGATTGCCAGATTGACCCCTCGGGGAACGTGATGTAGAAGTGCTGGCCTACTGCCCAGGCGTCATGTGGATGGTCGAAGTCCAGTCTCACCACGTCGCCGTTGATTTCGTCCTTGAAGAGGGTGATGTCGGCGGATGCGGCGCGGAACCCCATGTGGCCCGAGGGAAGGAAGTTGTAGTGCAGTAGCGCGCTGCGTCCGAGGCGGATCGCGCGGTCAAGCAGCCAGACGACGAGACCGGGGAGGAGGAAGACCTTGAGCTGCTGCCAGTGTGCCCAGCAGGCGCCAATGTACACCATGGCGAGGACGTAGTGCATTTTGCGGAAGGCCTCGTAGCCGGTTGCGCGGATGCCCCAGGGTGTCGAGAGGACGACCAGGAGGAGAAGTAGGATCATGGCAACCAGGCCCCAGATGATGTAGGTCTGTCTGACCCATTCTACGCCGACGGTTGGCTGGGGCTGATACAGCCGAATTTCGACAATGCACCAGCCAATGGTGTGGATGGAGGACTGGAGGAAGATGACATAGCCGAGCCAGCGGTGGAGGAAGTTGAAGCTTTGATAGGGGAGGCCGGTGACGAGGGAGAGGATGGACTCGCGGCTTGCGAGCATGACGGAGAGCGGAGTGAGGGCGTAGGCAAGGACGCCCACACGGTCAGCGAACGGACCCAAGCTCGTTCGGGTGTTGTGGACACCGGGATGGTTCTTCACAGGCGTGACCCAGGTGCCCCAGTAGATGCCTACAAACGACCAGATGGTGAGGTAGCCGAGGAGGACCAGGAAGGTGAGCACTTGGGTACGCGTGACGCGGCCAAAAATGAAGCGGTTCGCGTCGGGCAGCAGATAGTGGCGGGCGTAGGTAGGGACCGCCGTTGTAAAGCGCCGGACTGCACCCGGTCTCGTGTTCACATCTTCTGCCGCGCTCTTCTCCGGCAGTGCGACTCCCGTCGGATGTGTGCGCAGGACGTGGCGTCCGACGGCCCACACGACGAGGATGGCGGCGATGGTGGCCCAGATGATGCCGGTGTAGTACATGCCAATGTCGTGGGCGGCATACACGACGTCGAGGTACTTGCACGATCCCGCATCGTTGACACAGGGCACGACCCGGTCTGCGTATCCCCAGTGCGGCTCGAGGAGAGAGGCGGCGGACGGGTCCTGGATGTGGCGGGCAGTCGGCATCTTCAGGTCGGCCACGGCGGCTGCTGGATGCTCCCATGGCTCCCGGTGCGGGCCATGGTCGTATATAACGTCGCGCGGCGAGTAATTGCTCGCAATGGTGTTGCCGGCGAACTGACAAAATGCGCGATGCCAAGCATGCTTCGGCTAAGTGTGAGGGCCTTTGAGCAAGTTCCCCCACTCATTTTCTCTTCATCACGGAACATTTTGATTCCACGCGGTGCGCAATCGTGCGCACCACGGTTCCTATGTATATCGCCGTCGTCGCCGGGTCGGGAGGGCCTTAGCACCTGCTGAACCACCTCTCCAAATCCCGTCCGGATCCCGTGTTCTCGTCCCAAAATGTCGCACGCCCACGGTTCCACGGCCATGGTCATGGGCGCCGGCAAGTGCCAGATGGAGGTGCGCAGCTCCACCCTCTCCCGCCAATTCTCATAGTAACCATCTTCCAGATGCTCTGGAACTGGCGCATCGTCGACTCGTGCATCCTCTCGGGCTCGTGGCACATCACCAACAACGCCATGTTCGCCGCCTCGTGCGTCGGCGCCGCCCTGCTCGTCGTCGCCCTCGAGTTCCTCCGCCGGCTCGGCTCCGAATGGGACGCCTTCCTGCTGCGCCAGTTCCAGCGCCAGCTGCGCATCCAGCAGCAGGCCGCCCTCGCGAGCGCCGTGCCGGCCGACTGCTGCGGCGGCCCGGCGGCCACCCTGGGCACCCACTACGCCACGTTTCGCGCCACTGCGCTGCAGCAGCTCGCCCGAGCCGTCATCCACGGCATCACGCTGGGCGTTGCCTACCTGCTCATGCTGATCGTCATGAGCTTCAATGGGTGGATCTTCATAAGCGTCGTCTTGGGTGCGATACTGGGCAAGTTCCTGTGCGACTGGATGGTGGTGCGCATACCGTTTGAGGCGGTGGGCCGCGAAGAGAAGGATGTGCGGAGGTCGACGGTTGCGGCGGCGGGACCGACTGGATGCTCCGCGTAAGCCGAGCCCAAGTGGACGACCAAACGCTGCCGAGGGAGTAGAAGCATGATACCCAATAACGAGAATCGCCCAAATAAATGCAATGACCTGTTCATGATGAGACAGTGCTACGTACCTTGCCTGGACCCTACGGCTTCGGTTGCTGCTCATCATGCCACATCGGGCCTCTATCAGGAGCTGCTTGTGTTTCATGCAAGAGCCCAACCCATGCGCACCCGTCACTTCATCCCTTTGCTAAGAGGCGAACGGACGCAGACGCAACGCTCACTCCAATCTTGTTACCATGATTTGGCTCGAGGGAGAGAGCCCCCAGGGCGGGGAACAATGACCAAATCACGCCCGAAAATAGGCACGGGCGACTCTTCTTGCTGGCCACTGTCTCGCGTATCACAATGACGGTTCTGTCTTCTCGTCCGCACAGTGCCGTCGAAGCCCAACCTAGGACAGTGCGTTGTCGAAACGGCGGGGATAACTGTGACAACGTTTAGTGTTCCCAAAGGCTCGGTACCGGACCGGCACCTCGCGCTACGGGTCTGCAAGCCGCAGTTTGGGAACCATGTATGCGAGGTAACCTGCCGTTTAACCTACGACGCAGCCACGAGCGGTCATCTCCGCTGGTACGGACGCTGATATCTGGCTCCAATTACACCGTAAACCCCATGGCTGACAATCATCCCGCACAACGAAACAGCGGGACGGGTACGTGCGTAAACGTCAGCGTCGCCTGAGGACTAGTCCTCCCACTGCGAGCACGGTGCACCCGCGATATTGGTCCCGACATGCAAGCACAGACGACGACGACGACGACGATGGATTCGTCGTTGGGGAAATGCCAGGCTTTAGGGCAAGCGGCTAGGAGGTGCGTGCATGCGCATCTAGTAGATAAGGTTAAGAAAACAAACGTACGCCAACCATAGGCAATCGACTGTTCAAGATGATCTTTATCAAAGGTACGGCTTCGGACGCGTTGCTGGGAATTACATGGCCACCATAGTAAGACTAAAGGGTCATCGGCATGCGACGCCGACCCATACACGACACCAGACCACGGAGTCTGTTCCGACAGCCATGATATGGGGTACAGCGATAGATCGACTATTAGTGCGTTTTGAATAGCACGGCTTATTCCCGTGCCTGGATGGCTAGTGTATGCTCTCCTTGGGTTCCTGGGTCCCCGTGCGGGCTGAGAGGCACGAGCAGAAGGACTTGAGCCCAGTAGTTGCAGGGTCTATACTGTCAACCACGCGAACTGTGATATCACAGCAGACTCACCCGTTTCAGGTTACTCACCAGGGGGTTGTTAACGTGCATTTCAATGGTTTCTAGGCTTCTTTGCCCCCCGGTGCATCGTTGGGCTACACATCGTAGCACCCAACTAATGACTGGATTACCCTTGAAGTAGTGTACCGCATTTAAAGTCTGCACCCGCAGCTTCATTCCTAGGAGATGGAACACTCTGAGTGCATCCACTCTGCCATACTTCCGTACGAAAAGACTGCCACTAGCCTTCCTGCACCGATACGTTGCAACCCATCCCAATGCCGCAATCAGGGCTTCGAAAGGCCATCACAGAGTACCTGCAGAAGCTCAAGACGAACCAAGGGATATCAGAAACCGAAGTCAAGACAATGGTAGCCGTGCTTGCCGATAGCGAAGACAAATCGGTTATCCACGACTTCGACGCTGAGATCCAACGCATCAGAAAGCCCCTCGTTGACGACCTCGCAAATCTCATCAACGAAATGCCCGACATGACCAAGTACGACGCCGATCCGGAATCCCTTGTTTCCGACAACAACAGGGACCGGTTTGAGCACTTGGGTTTCCGCAAACACGCCTTCGTGTACAAGCGAACAGACACGTGGGACTGGCAGCCCGTAGAGGTAGGAATCCTGGTACCGGAAAGTATAAACTGGGAAGGCGACGTCGGGGTCATCGTGAAATGGCACGGGGGCGCATTCGTAAGCCTCAACGTTCTACTCGTTGTCGTTTGGCCGTTTCAAGTGACCATGGGGGCAAAGGGAACATCGCGCTGGGACTTCGAGCCCTGGTTCGGCGCGCACTACCTGCGGCTTGCCGCTGCGCACAACGCCATCCTCGTGGTTCCGAACCACAGACTTATGCCCGAGGCCGGCGGCAGAGATATCCTACGAGACGTCGACGACTTTTGGACGTGGTTTGGGAAAAAGGGCGCGGCTGCTTCGGCGCACGGCTCGCTACGCTCCGCAATGGAATCGATACACCCACGTGCCCGGATCAACTTCGATAGGCTCCTCGTCGCCGGTGACAGCGCAGGCGCGTTTCTGGCCGTCCAGTCATGGCTTACGGATCCGGGGGCAATTCGGGCACTCTACCTCACGTATCCGATGCTCGCCCACTACGAATGGCCGCACGCCAAGGAAAAGGAGACCTACGAGACGGTCTACAGGGGCTGTCCGATTACGAAGGCGCAGGCTAGCCAGAGCATCGATCGGATGATGGAGAGGATCGCGGAGCTAGAGGCTAGGAACCAGGTACCCACCGTGACGCAGCGGACGCCGCCCGATGGTAGCCCGGGTAATGCTAAGCTGGGCATGACGGGAAGGTGGAAGGAAGTCTTCCAGCGGAAGGATGGGACGCTGGATATACCCGGTCGGATTGATGAGATGATGGCGAAGGGGCAGAAACCGTATTCCCTGCCGGAGATCTTTGTACATCATGGATACGACGATCCGCAATGCTCGATTGAGGATACGGACGCGTTTGTCAGGCAGGTTGGCAAGTGGTATGCTGGGGCTAGGGAAAAGCTGCATTTCATGGAGGTCAGAGAGATTGCGAGCAAGGCCATGGACAAGCATAGTGTCGGCCATGGATATGATCATGATTTGGACGAAGACAAGGAGCCATGGTTGAGCGAGATTTTGGAGGGTATTACACGCGTGTGGGGTGTAAAGTGACAGGACATGCTACCCATCCAGCGACAACAGAGGCTAATCCTGCTGGCAAAGTCTGTCGAACATGGAAAGTGAGGAAAAAGGTGCCCGTGTGTTTACATTTGCGAAATGGTGACTTGACCGATCACGGCACTGAATTCCATACAGTGGAAGGCTAGCCCGTGTGCGTGGTTGCCTCAGGCATGCATCCTGCTTTCCTGCAAAGCTACCAAGTTGATACCCATCTAAGCGAGCCCACTAAATAAACGAATAGATACGACGTACTATACACCTACCTACACTATTGCTCCATTTACAACTAGATTGTACGACCCTTGACTTTCTATAGGGCGTGTCTGGAATCACTCGAAATACACGTACGCTTAGACCCTCGCCGTCCTAAACTCTTTGCTCTGGCGGCGAGTATTGAGTCGTGTATTGATTGCAACCTCCTGCGTTGTATGCTGGCCCTTAGATATTAAATATTATTTTACTACCTCTATAAAATTATTATTCTTAATTTAGTAGGTATAGAGTTAAATTAGTATAAAAGGGTATTTTTAAAAATAAAAAAAGTTTTATATTTTTATAAATAATATATTTTATAGTATATTTAACCTATAGTATATATTTTTTAAAAAGTTTTTATTAAATACGTAAATATACGGCGTTTTTACTCCTTAAAAAAATTTATAAAAAGTTAATTTACTCTATAGTAATATACTAGAGATAGTTTTTAATATTATAAATTATAATAAAGGGGAAGGCGTTAGCGTTAGTATAAATATAGAAATAAATATAAGAGTAAAAAATAGTTTTTAAATAAACGTAAATCTAATATATATATTATTATTTATTATAGTAAATGTTATAAAGTAGTAAAAAAAAATTAAAATTTTTATTTTTAACTATTTTTATTATATAGTATTATTTTATAATACGTTAAAAGAAATTACGTAGTATTACTACTATTAAAGCTTTAGGCTAGTAATAGTTATATAAAGTTAAATATTTATTCTTCCGCTTATTTAGCTTTTACTACTAAAGTTATAATATTAGGCACGAGAGTTATATTTAATAGTAATAATATTTAGCCGGCAGGGCTCGCTTATAATAATTAATTAATAACCTCTACTAAATACGGATATCCACGATCGTATAATACGTTTTTAATAATTCTTATCTTTTTATAGGCTTTAATATATATATGCGTGAGGCAGTAGCGCTATAAAGGTAATCTAATTTAATAAAGTTAGTATTAAGACTATTACCCTAAAAAAAACTATAGTACGTATAAAAAATAGTATATAAAAAATAAATTTTTACTATAACTATATTTATTAATTCTTTATTATTTATATTATTAATCTAATTTTACTTTATTAGTTATAGTAATTCTAATTATTATACTAATACTTATAAAGCTATTTAAAAACAATTTCTTTATTACTAGCGCTAAATCTAATTTAGAGCTTATTTAAAACATATTAGTAAAGCTATAAGTATATATAATAAATACTATTATAGTTTAAGTAATTAATTTATACCTAACTTATTTTTATAAAAAAGAAATCGGCGCTTATAAGTACTAATGCTATTTAAGCTAATATACTTTTAGTATAGTAAGTAGTATTTACCTAGCCTAAATAAATAATATATTTAATTAAGAATTTTTATATCTAACTAACGTATAATAGTAATTAAATAGTACTTTTTTTAAAAAAATAGTCTATATTTAAAAAGCTTTATAAAGAGACTATATAAGACTTTATTAAATTAATAAATAAAAAGAAGGCGTATTAAAATTAGTAAATAAAAAATAAATAAATTATTTTACTAAAATATATAATAGTGCTTTTTAGCGTACAGTACACTATATAATTATTAAAAAAAATTAATAATCCTCGCCTCGCCTCTAGATAGACATATTAAAGCAGACCTTCTCCTTTCCTTCTCTGCAATCCGCGAACGCAACGCAGTCACCTCCTTATATTATTTCCAAACCTTGTTCCACTGCTTCTCGTAGTCGTTAGTGATGGTTTGAGCTAGGTTCATCACCTGTTGCTTGGCCAAGGCCGGAGAAACCATAGGTTCCAGGGCGGAGTGGCAAGTGCATTCGTGGTGTTCCACGGTAACACCATCGGCGCTAGTAATTTTGATGGTTGAGGTGACCATAATGTTATACTGAGTTGTTGTGGAAAGAAAAGCCGAATGAGGAGACTATATCACTGGCATAACTTGTGCGGAAACCTTTGAGTCATTATCTTATGGAATTCAGCTTCTGAACCTTCACATTTCTTTTTTTTTTTTTTTTTTTTTTTCGCGACCGACGGCTCGCTGCCGAACAATAGCGGAAAAAGAGACACAACAACCTAAAAGTCGAAAAAGCCCTCAAGAGAACGTCGATGATAGCCATCTCTTTGCTGATTCATATACTCGAACGCTGCGTGTGTGTGTGCTAATGCCTGAAACCATCCGGGCCCTCACGGCGTTTCGGGCGCTGCAATACCTTCAGGAGAGATACCTCCATGGGCCATAATGATAGCGTCAACAGTATGATACGCGACGTACGGCAAAGTCATGCTCAACCGCCCGTACGCGATAGTGAACCGATACGTATCGTCCACCACACCACCCCTTCTCTTCAAGATGGTGCCCGCCTCACCTAGTAGCATGTCACTTCGATAGTCAAATTCGCGACCCCATCCAGGCGCCTTGTCCGCCTTGAGCAGTTGCGTGTGCCACAGATCGTGAATGCCGCGAACTACGTGAGCGACATCTTTCGAGACACCGAGAGGCTTGGGCTTGGCGAGTTGGGCAGTGCCGTCTTCCACCATGTCGTACCAGAGGTGGAGGAACTTGTTCGGCTCCGAGGCGGGTAACGGCTCACGCGTTATGGCGCGCTTGAGGCCGCAGACCAAGGGTTCGGCGAGACCGGCCGACGTGATTTGCGCTTTGGCGCGATGGTAGATGTCCCAGGTCCTAGCGCAGTCAGCACGAAATGCTAAGGGCATGGCATGTACACATCAACGTACCAGTCCCAGAATTGAGGGTATCGGTTGATGTACAGTTCGAGAGTCTCAAATATACGTCGATGCCTCGCCCGGCTGAAGCTGTACGGTGGAGACGTCGATGAAACCCGCCCGTCCTCGCGGTTATGCATCCGGGCGCGATGATGACCCCGGAAGATTTCGCATAACATCGATGACAATATGGTCGAGGTAGTCTGCATGGCCTCCTCAATACTCAACCCGCTGGGATACAACAACCGCAGCAGATTCCTTGTCTCCCCGGTGAAGATGTCCGTATGTAGATCCATAACATCGTTTGGCACAGCAGAGCCTAGCACCGAATCGATGCCAGCATCGTCCAAGAAGGCTGCCCCGTCGCGGGACATGTATGCTGATCCTATGGTGTCAAACGCACGCGCGAGCATGACAAGGTCGTGGGAGAGACCGTGCTCTATGGCGGCTTTCCGAGGGGCTTTGTACGAACGAGCGTTCTCTGTGCTGTTCATGGCGCGTAGATAGCCGAGCGCGAGGCGCCAGAAGGAGCGGTCTTCTCCTGACTTGCTGTCGTCGAGGGTGGGAACAGCTTCGCGTGCTAGCTTTTTGAAGGCTTCAAAGCGGCGGCTGAATTTTCCTTGGCCCCGAGCCTGTTTACCAATGCTATATTAGCGACATTCGTGAACTTGACAGCATGCGCTCCCTTGGGATCCTTTCCAATCTGTTGCTGCGAAAGAAAGAAATCTTACCCAGTCTACGCCCGTGAGAGCTGTATACACATAGTCCTCCCGGAGGTGAATCGGCTCTAACGTGAAGGATTGGCACATCAGCAGATAGAAAGGAAATTGCACGATGATGGGCGGATCGCACTCCAAGCCGGTAAGGAGATGGCCCCATGGCGTGAAGTGATCATCCCCACCCGCTTGTGAAGCATGCAGTTGAGGATTCAACTGCACAGGCTCATCAGTCTTATCCGCCGCAAGCAGGACGGCAGCACAAATTTCCAGTGTGCATTGGTACGTCAGCTCGATTGCATCGATATCGTGAAGCCCAGAGGCCGTCGCTCGCTCTTGCTCCACAGTGTCATGATAGTGTTGAGCGAATGGCTCGATGAGCTCAAGTACTTCGGGTGACGGTTTGTGTGCGGAAAGGGCATTAATGACCCAGGGCGCGACCTCGGTTGTAAGTGCGTATTTTCCAATGTGACGTGCTTTTCCTGGCTTTGGTGCGGAACATTCGTATGCGCTTTGGACCCATACTCTTCCAGGGAGGTCAAGCGCGAGAATGGTTGCCTCGGAGGCAGTGTGTTCGCTGTCTTCGCATTGTCCATGGGATCGTAGATTCTCATCTATGCCGCTGTGCTTCAAAGCAGCCTGATACGGTGTTAACAAGGAGCTTGTACGACGTGAATGTTTTGAACGAGGGGAACCTTGTCCTATCAGACTACGACGGGGTGGGGATCTCTTTCATCGTCGGGTTATGACGGGGTATTGAAGTGGGACTCGTACGCACCAATGCCTCTCCGGTGTAGCGCATTTGGCGCGTGTCTATCTTGACTTCGTCAGCCGCCATCCTGGACGGTGTGTAACAACGTGGTTGGCAGGCACATCAGTCGAGGAACCGCCCTGGTGGGTTTCGTTTGGGACTGGCCTTCGTTACCCTTTTATCGGGTTCCTCATATTTAGAGCAGTTAAGCGCGCTGCGTCGCGTGAGTGGTCAGGTCGGCACCTGTGCCCTTCGGTGGAATCCTTACAATAACGTAACTATGGCAAGCCATTGCACACGTAGCCTCTTGATTTGCACAGGAAACCTGCCGCGAAGAAAATACCCACATTCCCAGACCCTGAACTCTGGCCAATACCTAGGTAGCACTTGGGCAGGTAACCAATCGCGATTGTCTTCTGGCAATGCATGCCAAGAATGCCCTTGCTTGAATGAATTAATACGATACTGGGCTACCCTTACTACTCGTAAATTGGTGGCGAGACTGCGGCATGAAATTCCTTCGACTCTGGCGTAGTGCGCACAGACATTAAAAGGGACAAGCCGGATCTTACGGATAGCGAGCTGTCCCGGTCAAGAAATATGAGGTACGCCTAGACAGAAGTCGGCTATATTGGAACGCCAATAAAGAACTGTATCCGGTGTTATCCGGTTTACGCACGGTAGGAAATAGTCCCAAGCCGAGTTAAGATATTCTGGTGCCTGTACATCCAAGCGCAGACGAAATGGTTTAAATGCTAGTGCGTGGATAAAGTGCTTCAATATCCTCTATTGCCTAAAATATTGCGAACGCTGGGCAGAGCTATAATCATACAATACTTCTCTCGATCCGTTTACGTACCTTTCGTTCTAAATATCTATTACCTAAGCGAATTCGTACACCTTAACTAACTATCCTATAGGTGTACTATAATTACACATGTATTAATAATCTATTACCCCTAGAAGTAATAACATATATTATTACTTTTAGCTAAAACTTATTTAATTTATATATAACGTAAATATAAAATTTTTTACTCCCTTTTAGTTACTACTATAGTTACTATAGCTACACCCTTTACTTAATTTTTATATAAATATAAATATATATAATATTTTGTAATAAAAAAATACTTTATTTTTTATATAGAGATTATATAAGAATATTTAATTTTTATATTTAGTTTTATATTTTTAAATATACTTATTATAATATTTTATATTTCTTATTAAAAATATTTAAAGTAGTTATCTATTAATTTAGTAAGTAAGTATATAATATATTTAACCTAATTTCTTATATTATATTAGACTATAATAATAAACTTTTAATATTATATAATTTATATATACTAGTGTTTGTAAATTAAAATATTATTTTATATAATAAATAGTATACTTCTAATAATAAATTATAATATTATATTATAAAGGTATATATATACTACTACTTTATTAAAATCCCTTTTAGTCGCCCCGAGTCACCACAGCCACACTATTTGTTTAATTAATATACAAATATATATAATATATTATATTTAAATAATATTAAAATATATATATTATATAATATTTTATTATTATTATTATAATAATAATAATAATAATAATAATAATAATAATAATAATAATAATAATAATAATAATAATAATAATAATAATAATAATAATAATAATAATAATAATAATAATAATAATAATAATAATAATA
>JASEKS010000331.1:0-104374 GCA_030770415.1 Pleoardoris graminearum
ATAATATAAATAAATAATAAAAATAAAAATTAGAATATAAGAAAAAGAGTAATTATTGTTAAATATAATTTATATATATATTATATATTTTTTATATATAGTATAATTTAATTGTTATATATTGAATTTCAGTGTGGGTTTATGTTTTTTAGAGCAGTAGTATGCGTGGAGCGGACGGTGAGGTTAATACTAAGTATACTAGTATACTAGCACGAGACGCTATATCTTTTTTAACTTAGTCTTATTTAACTTTTTTAATATATTAAGTATAAAAGTATATATATACTCCTCTGTTTTAAAAACCTTTTTTAGTTATCCCAAGTTACTATAACTATACTTTTTATTTAATTAATATATAAATATAATATTTAGTAATATTCTTTACTTTTAGTATATATACTATTAACTAAATAATTTAAAATATTATATATTTTACCTATAATAGTATATCTATATATAAAAAATATAATACTAATAACTCGTAGTATTATTTTTTATTTAAATAAGTTATACATTTTATATAGTATATATATTTTTTAAAAAAATAATTAATATAATATTTTTATATAAATTTTATAAAATAGTTTTATAACAACTTAAGTATAGTAATATTATTTTTTTAAAAAAAATAAAGTTATACTTTTAGGATAGTATCTATATATTTTTTTTTAAAAAAATAACTACTAACTAGTATATAAGTTTCTATAACATAATTCTATAATATTTTCAGTATAATAAAAAATATAAATAGTATATAATTATTATTATAATATTAAGGCTTATATACTCCATTTAATTACGAGTTAATTATATAACTAAATTATCTAATTACTCGCCTATTATATATATATTTAATCTTAATCGTTTTATTTTATAAATAGCATTAATTTACCGTTTACTCTAAAAATAAATATTATCTAGTTTACTATAATTATAAATCTAGTATATTAGAACTATAAAACGATTCTCCCTATATAACTTAACGCTAGTAAGTACTTATTTTTATATACTTTAATTATTCTTTACTATTATACTAATATATTTAATAATTCCTTTATACCTTTCTATCCCTTTCTTAATTACCTATTAATTAGTCTATTATAATAATCGACTTAATTCTAATAGAGCTCTATTAGCTAATAAATTATTTAAACTAGCCTAATTAATATATATAACTCTAATTCCTTACTATATAGAAAGAGATTTAAAAAAAATAACTCTAATAAAGAGAACGTTACTCCTATAAAAGATTATTAACTATAGTACCTTTTACTCTTTATTTAATTAGCCCTTTTAGATACTATTAATTCTATAATTAAAAAATAGTATAAGAAGAATCTTAAAAAATATATAAAATAAATATAGTAGTACTCTATATAAATAGTAAAATATAAAATACTATTTACTAATTAGTTTATAGATAATAATTACCTTAAGAATATTAGGGACTAGGTAAATAAAATAGTATACTCTAATATTTTAGGGCTAATAATAATTAAAAATTTTTAATTACTAGAAGCTAACGCTTTAAAAAATAATATATATACTTAAAACTAATCTAGCACTAATTAATATTAATATATAAAATTTAGTATAAGTATAGTATTATGCTTATCTTAAAAAGGCTAAATATAAAAGATAGAATCCTAAGTAATAGTATAATAAATAAAAACTCCTTTATAAAAAGTCGCGTATATATAAAATACTTAATATAGAAAAAGAGATAACTATTTATAATTTTTTAATTATACTAAAGTATAAAAATATTACTAACTAAATATAATTAATAAAGTATAATATTACGCGTAATTTAATACTTAGATAAATCCTTTTAACTTTGAATAAAATTAAAAACGTTTTTTTTATAATACTTCAGTAGTAGTCTTTACGTATTAATTATAAAAAAGACTTAATAGTAATTATAATATTTAGTAAATATAAATTTAATACTAACTTAGGTGCTAATAAAAATTAAAATAAGTGTTAAACTAAGCGTAAAGCTATTTATTTATACTTAGAATTTACTTATTACTACTAAAAGCTAATTTATTATTATAGACTTAAAACTATAGTTATAGGAAAATACTAAAAAAAAAATTACTACTAATTATACTTTCTAGTGCCGATAGAAGAAAAATTCTTAATTATTTATAGTAAACCAAATATACTAATCTAAAAAATAAAAATAAAAAATAAAAATAAAAATTAATAGATAAACACTAATACTAGAATAGTATATTTAAAAACAATTATAGTAACTATTATAGGTGTTTTAATACTTATATCTATTAAAAAAAGTATAGGAGTTTATAGCACTATAATATTTAGTATATACTTTCTTTTAAAAAGTACTATTTTAGATAATAGTACTACTATTTATCTTATTAATAATACTTTAATACATATTTCTAGAACGTTTAAAAAGGCAACTAAAATTAAAAATATTAAAACTAGAATATAGGTATTAGTAATTATTATTAAAATAGGTAACTAAATTCTAAAGTAAATTTTTTATAGTATAAATAGCCCTTATATAAAAGATTTAATATTTAAAAACGTTATAGTAGTAAAAGACTTTTATATTAATATTATCTTTAAAGCTTATTTAAGGAAGATTAGTATTTAGTACTTAGATTTTAATTATATTTTATATATAGGTACGCTAAAGTAAAATATTATTTTAATAGAATAATAATATAAGTATAACTTTACCTTTATTAAATATAAGCTAATTACTTTTTTTTCTATAAAATATACTTACTAAATAAAGTATTTAATAGCTAGTTTAAATAGTACTTTAGATAGTAGAAGCCTATAATTATAGAAAATATAATAGTAGATTTATACTCTAATTAAAATAAAACTTACGTATATAGCTGTTGTGCTTACTTTTTAAATAAAAAATACTTAGTAGACTATAATAAGTATAGATTTAAAATAAATCTGCGAGGCTATATTAGGTATTTAGTAAACTATTATACTTTTAATATCTAGAAAGTATAGGTCCTATTACTTAATTAGGTAAATATAAGTTAAAATATTATTTTTAATAAAGAGTTTTTTTATAAAAGGCTATCTAATTATAGAATATCTAAAACAGAATCAGTTTTAGTTATTAAAATACTCTATAAAAATAAATTTTAAACTTAGGTATAGTATTTACAGGGGGGTGAACAATAAAAAGATCAATTAAAAAAAATACCTTTTTTAGAATAATATAACTTTTTAGTTATAAGGCCTAAAAATACAAAAAAAATACTATTTTAAAGAGAAAGACAAGCTTATTCTATTTACCTACTTAGGGGCTGCTTACTAAAGGGTTTAGGGGTAAAAAAAAATTAGTAAATATAGAAAATTTTTAGGATCCTACTTTAGGCTATATTAACTTTTTATTTAAGGTATAAAATATAGTTATTTTTATATATATTGTAATAGTACTTATAATATATAAATGTATAAAATATTTTTATATATTTATATATTATTTATAGAACTATATATAAAAGTCACTTTTTTAAATTTCTAATAATAAACTAGTAATAATAAATTACTAATACTTAGTATAGTAGCCCTTAGCTTCTATAACCGCCTTATAACGGTTAAGAAGAGATAAAATACAGTTATTAATAACTTCTTATAGTATATTCTACTACTTCTTATTAATAACTCTTTTAAAGGCCTCTATACTTTATATACTAGATCCTATACTTAAACTAGCCTCTTTATTATTATTTAGCCCTTATTTTAAATAACTCTATATATTTTCTATAGGGGCTAAATCAGGGCTATAGGCTAGGTAAGGAAATAGTATAAGTTTATTATTTTTAAACTAGTTTAAAATGTCTGTTATTTTATAAATAGGGACGTTATCTTATTATAATTACTAACCTAAATTAATATTAATATAAAGTTTATAATTATAATATAATATATATATATATATATATATTATTATATTAATAAAAAAAGGGGTAAGAAAAAGGGGTAAAAAAAGGTTAAATAACTTACCCCTTTTTATTAAGGGTTTAACTTTAGGTATAAGGACTTTATTTATATAATCCTTACTAGTATAAAAAGTAGAAAAATTAGGTATTTTAGTAAATACTAAATTACTTCTACTTCCTATCTAAATTGTACCCCAAACTTATAGTTTAAAGTCTTATCTTATAAAATAATTAATATAATTAATATTAAAAATCTAAAACTATAACTTAAAAATATATAAAAAGTTATATATTTTAATATTTTAAAAAATTAAAATAACTTACTTTGTAATTAGCTAACAGCTAGTTCTCTTCCAACTTTATTATTACCCCTTTTTTTATAATATTATTTATTTTATTATCCCCTTTATATTACTAACTTATCAGAAAATATTATTTTATTTAATTTTATCTTTTTTATATTTTTTAATTATTCTTTAGCGTATTTTACTCTTTTTTTAGCGTTTTCTTTATTAATTATTGGTTTTTTTTTACTTATATTAATAGAGTAGCCCTCTTTCTTTAAAATTTTTTATAAATATTTTTTTAAAATATTTAGGTTATTTTCTATTAATAACCTTTTATTTTCTTTTTTAGGGCTTTTAGTTAAGTCTCTATTAATAACTCTTTTATCTCTTTAAGTTACTTTAGAAACTCTACCCTTTTTAATCTTTTTTATATTATTACTATTCTTCTCCTTTCTTTTAATTCTTTAAATAGCGTTATAAATAGATTGTTTAGGCTTTTTTAAAGTAGTAGCAATTAAAGAAGGAGAATTATTTACTTTTAAAAGAAGTTAAACTTTAGATTCGAGTTTTATTAAATTTGGCGCGATTTTAAGAGAATAGGAGTCTAGGTTTATAATATTAAAAAGATATTATAATATACTATAATATTAATAATATATTACGTAAGTAATAATTATATAAGCCTTAGCACTATTTTTATAATTAATATAATTTTATTATTAGATTACTAATATACTTCGAAAACCTAGTCACGTGACCTAAGCTAGGCCTAAAAGGGTATAGTTAAAAATTTAGTTAAATATATTTACTAACTAAAAAGTTATAGCTATCTAAAAAAGGAGTTAAAAAAATTGCTATGTTTTAGTAATTTTAATTTATTACAGGTAATAAATATAATGTAACTAATATTCTTATATTAATCCCTATTATTCTCTCTTTAAAACGGTATTATTCACGTATTTTTAGGCTTAGTAATTAATTTTATATAATTTTTTAAAAAAGCTATCTTTTTTAATTAATCTTTTTATTGTTCACCCCCCTGTAATAATATATACTTACTAAGCTAGTCTAATAAGTAAATAAAAATAATAAATATCTAAACTCTAATTATAAATTTAAAAATACTAATTATAGTTAGTATAAAAAATAGGCTAATCCTCTTTTAGTACTACTAAAAATTTAATAGCTATATAAAATAATTATTTAGTTAATAAGTATTTAAGAATGTATATAATATTAAATAAATAATTAAAACTTATAATTTTAAAAATAATACTAACGCTAGACACTGCTTAAAGTAATTTTATAAAAAAAATTAGAGGGTACCTAATAGTTACAAAAAAATATATAAAACTAAAAAAGTTAGTCTATTACATTCTAAAAATAATTTTAAAATTTAGAGTATAATTACTCTATAACTACCTTTTAAATTATAAATAATATTTTTACTATTATAAGTAAAGTAAAAATATTACTAGCTTAATACTACTAAAAGTGTAATTAGAGTTAAGTAATATATTTTTTTTTGTATATTAATCGAACAAATAGTGTGGCTGTGGTGGCTAGTAATATAATTAAGTAAGAGACTATAGTGGTAGGAATCTAAAATTAAATATATAAATTTACTACTTTATAAAAGGCGCCCTAAAAATAATAATTTAGGTAATTAGCTAAGGGATAAAATAAACCTTATAAATACTTATATAGTAGTTATAAAATTATAAAAAAAATAATATTTAAATTAATTTTACTTATATATACTTTTTTAGTACTATAGAGATATCGACTAAACTATAAATATATATTACCTTTAATACTATAGTAATAGTTACAATACTTAAAAAAATATTTAAAATATTATTTTTTAATTACTTTACCTACTATAATCTATATTATATATATAAAAATAATCTATCTCTATTATCTATAATATAAAAGTAGCTTACTTTATATCCTGTTAGTAATAGATTTAAAAAAGTTTTATATATTAAGATTAATACGTTTTTAAAAAAAGAGATCTAAAAAAAGATTACTAAAGTAAAAATAAATAGCTAATTTTTACTATTACAATAGGTCTAAACTTATAAATTTAATTAAAATGAGTATTTTATTAAATATAAAGTATATATTATTATAAAAGGTAATTTCTAAAAAATTAATTTTATATATTTAATATATACTACTATACTTATAATAAAATTATTTTATACTAAAATAATACTTATAGTAAAATTAAATCTAAACATTTTATAGTATAATATTATTAAAGTATTTTTTAATACTTTAATATTAATAAAAACAATCCGATAATATATAAATTATTTAATAAATTTAAAAAGTAAGGTATATACGTTAAGCTGAATTAAGTATTATATAGCCTACGCGACTTACTTTACTTTTACTCTAAAAAATTCTTAAGCTTACTACGCGCTATTAAGCTTATAATATTAAAAGAAAGTTTTATCTCTTTTTTAATTAAAAGAAGATAATTTTTATTTTATTTTATATAGATAATATTCTGATATTATATTATAAAAATTATAAAATAATAGTAACGTAGATTTAGAATTAAATTACTTTAAAATATAAAATTAAAGTAAAGGGGCCTATTTAATAGTTTTTAAAATTAGGGTAATCTGTAATTATAAAAATAAAATAATTATACCTATCTATAATATATATATTAATAAACTTTTAAAAAAATTTAGTTTTAAAAATAGTAGTAGTTTTCTAAAAACACTTTTCTCTTTAAAAAAGCTTCTTAAGTTTACTAAAGAAGCTTCTAAGTAGAATATTAAGTAATATTAAAAACGTATAGAATTAGTTTTATATGTAGTATATATATTTATATATTAATTAAATAAAAAGGGTGGCTGTGGTGGCTCGGGGTGACGAAAAGGGGTTTTAAAAATAGAGGAGTATGTGCATGCCTGTATACTTAATGTGTCGAAATTTTTTTTTTATATATAATAATTATACTTTGTTTAAATGTTATATTTATAATCTTAAAGCTATTATAATTCTTAATAAATCTAAGTCTATAATACTTTACTACTATTAATAAAATAATTATTTATCTATATTATATACGTTAGTAGACGATTTACAGGGGGGTAAACAAAAAAAGACTAATTAAAAACAGTACCTGTTTTAAAGTTATATAACTTTTTAATTAGTAGGCTAAAAAATACGAAAAAATATTGTTTTAAAGAGAAAGACTAGCTTATACTATTTACCTACTTAGGGGCTGCTTACTAAGGGGTTTAGGAGTAAAAAAAAATTAGTAAATATGAAAAATTTTTAGGATTCTACTTTAGGCTATTATAACTTTTTATTTAAGGTATAAAATTTGGTTATTTTTATATATATAATAATAGAGACTAAGTTTTATTAGTATATTACATATTTTTATATATTTATATATTATTTATATAATTATATATAAAAGTCAAATTTTCACAATTTTAATAATAAACTAGTAAATAATATATTACTAGTATTTAGTATAGTAGCTTTTAGTTTCTATAACCGCCTTATAACGGTTAGGGAGTAATAAAATATAATTATTAATAGCCTCTTAAAGTATTTTATTCTACTCCTTTATAGTAGCTCTTTTAAAGGCCTTTATACTATTTAAACTATTTCCTACACCTAAATTAACTTTTTTATTGTTAATTAGCCCTAATTTTAATAAACTTTATATATTTTCTATAGGGGCTAAATCAGGACTATAAACTAGGTAAAGAAATAGTTTAATTTTGTTATTTTTAAACTAAGTTAAAACGTCTCTAGTTTTATAAATAGGGACGTTATCTTATTAAAATTACTAACCTAAATTAATATTAATATAAAGTTTATAATTATAATTATAATATAATATAATAATATATATATATATATATTATTATATTAATAAAAAAAAAGGAGTAAAAAAAGGTTATATAACTTATCCCTTTTTATTAAGGGTTTAACTTTAGGTATAAGGACTTTATTTATATAGTCCTTACTAGTATAAGAAGTAAAAAAATTAGATATTTTAATAAATACTAAATTACTTCTACCTTTTACCCAAATTGTACCCTAAACTTATAGTTTAAGGTCTTATCCTATAAAATAATTAATATAATATATTATTATAATTGTTAAAAGTAAGTCAAAAAGGATGTAGGCTAGCCGAAAATTAATATAATTAATATTAAAAAACTAAAACTATAACTTAAAAATATATAAAAAGTTATATATATTAATATTTTAAAAAGTTAAAATAACTTACTTTGTAATTAGCTAACAACTAGTTCTTTTCTAACTTTATTATTACTCCTTTTTCTATAGTATTCCTTTCTAGTTTTACCCCTTTATATTACTAACTTATTAGAAAATATTATGTTTTATAAATTTATTTTTTTTATATTTTTTAATTATTCTTTAGCGTATTTTAATCTTTTTTTAGCGTTTTCTTTGTTAATTATTAGTTTTTTTTTTACTTATATTAATAGAGTAGCCCTCCTTCTTTAAAATTTTTTATAAATATCTTTTTAAAATATTAAGGTTATTTTCTATTAATAACCTTTTTTTTTAGGGCTTTTAGTTAAGTTTCTATTAATAACTCTTTTATCTCTTTTAGTTACTTTAGAGACTCTACCCTTTTTAATCTTTTTTATATTATAATTATTATTCTCCTTCTTTTTAATTCTTTTTATAATATTATAAATACTTTGTTAAGACTTTTCTAAAGTAGTAGCAATTAAAGAAGGAGAATTATTTACTTTTAAAAGAAGTTTAACTTTAGATTTAAGTTTTAAGAATTTTGGCTCTATTTTAAGGAAATAAGAGTTTAAGTTTATAAAAGTTAAAAGATATTATAATATACTATAATATTAATAATATATTATGTAATTATTAATTATATAAGCCTTAGTAATATTTTTATAATTAATATAATTATATTATTAGATTACTAATATACTTTGAAAATCTAGTCACGTAACCTATACTAGGCCTAAAAGGGTATAGTTAAATTTTTAGTTAAATATATTTACTAACTAAAAAGTTATAAGAATATAAAAAAGGGATTAGAAATAGTGCTATGTTTAGGTAATTTTAATTTATTACAGATAATAAAAATTACAAGACTAAAATTCTTATATAAATATCTATTATTTTCTCTTTAAAACGGTATTATTTACGTATTTTTAGACTTAGTAATTAATTTTATATAAATTTATAAAAAAGCTATCTTTTTTAATTAGTCTTTTTTTTGTTCACCCCCCTGTAATATAGATAATATAATAAATCTAATTTTATATATATATTGGTATACTAATCGAACAAATAGTGTGGCTGTGGTGGCTCGGGGCGACTAAAAGGGTTTTTATAAAAGAGGAGTATATACTTTAATTTTATAATTTATAAAAATATATTATTTACTAATAATTTTAAAATAAAAAAATTATTCTACGGCTATATTATAATAATATTTAAAAGTATAATCTTTTAGAAAGTAACTAGCTAGACTACTAATACTGCTTTAATAATAAAAGCTAAGCTAATTACTTTAAAATATATAAGTAAAAAAGTAATAGTTTTAAAACGCTTCTTCTATAAAATTATACTTAATTTAAAATTTATTTAGAGAATCTACTATAATAATTAATAAATAATTAAGCTTATAGTTTAAACTAATAAAAGAATTATAACTTAATTATGCTATAATAATATTTAGTATATATAGCTATAATAAGAATATATAAAAAAATTATTTAAAGTAATCTATTTATAAACTAGGAATATACCTACTAATAAATTAATAAAGACGCTTATATAATAATAATTTATACGCTTTAGAGAACTACTTAATCTATAAAATATATAGTTACTAATTATTAAGTAAGTAAAAACGAAGTGGTATAGTGGGTATATACCTAAAAATACTAAAATTCTTTAAATTTTCGAGATCTTCTACGAATTAGAGGTTTAATTCCTTTTTTTATTATAGTATTCTTTAAACGCGCCTATATTATATAATAAAATATAAAATTTTTAAAAGTATAAAATACTACTAAAAATTAATATAGAGCTATAAGAAGCTAAAATTCCTATATAAAATACGTTATATCTAAGAGTATAAGTAAGGTATCTTACTATCTAAAGTTAGATAAGATAAAAAATAAAAACCTATTCCTAAATAGGCTTAGCATGGTAAACTAGACCTAATTAAGTAATAGATTAGTAGTTTAATATAACTTTATTTAGTAATATATTAGTTTAGAAATTTAAACAACTAGTTCTAGTTCGTTTAGAAGATAATAATTACTTTCCTTAAATAGTTAGATAGTCTTAATATAAAAGGCTTATTAAAAAAATAAAAAAAATAAAAAAAAAATAAGTGAAAAAGAAGAGAGAAAAGAATCTATTAAATTTTATCTATCCTAAATAAAAGAAATTTAAAATAAAAAAAAGTAAATAATTATAACTATAAGATAGGTTAGGTCTTATTAAGTAGCTTATATAGCTTATAATACTTTTCTTTTTAAGTTTTAAATAAAAAGAGATGCCCGCTTAAAATTTAGGGTAGATAAAAGTAACAAAAAAAAAACTTTAGCTATAAAGGTATTACTTACTCTTTATCTCTTACTATTTTAGTAAAATAAAATAATTATAATTATACTTTTACTATTTTAATCTTATAAATATATTATAGGCCCTTAAGAATAAATTAGAGTACTCTTAGCTTAAACTTAAAAAAGATTTATTTATACTACCTGTAAGATTCTTTTTTAAAAATACGTTTTAGTCTATTACCTAAATATAATTATTCGCTATTTATTATTTAGATAGATAATAGCGGGGTATTAAATTAAATATTAGTAATAGTTAAAATATACTTAAAAAAAATATTTACTAATTAGACTACTATAGCCCTAGCTACTAAAAACTTAAATATTAGTTTTAAGTAAAAGAGTTTAGTAAACTTTAATTACTTAGTAATTTTATTTTAGTATTTAGTATATAGAAACTCTAGTACTATTTTAGAATATTATAAGTAGTCTTAAAAATAAATATAATTTTATTATTAAACTATAACAGATTAGTATAATCTATAAAACTAAATTAAAAAAAATACTAATTTTAAAGTTTATAGTATTATATATAATTATAAAGTTAATAAAAGTTATTTAGATAATACAGGTACTAATAAAACTATAATAATTAATAATATATAATAGATATATAATTAATAAAATCTATAGCTAATTATATATATAAGTTACGTAATAATAGTAACGCGTACCTAAAATAATAAAATATTTAATATAAAATTTTATTAAATTACCGACTAAAGCGCTACGTCTATGAATTTTATAATTTAAAATAAGCTGCTTACTAGACTTAAGATACAGTTTACTTTTACTTTTAGTAATTATTTAACTATTTCTATTTTACTTTTCTTTATTATTATCTAAGGCTAGAGGATTGTTATTATTATTATCTAATTTAAAAGGATTAAAAAGAAAAGTACTTTTTAAAGGTTAACTATAATTATAACTACTACTACTATAACTCTACTAGTTATAAGTAATAAAATAAGTATTAAAACATTTAGAAATACTTTATAATTAGTTAGTAATAGTTAGATAGGTAAAAAAATATAATAGTAGTATTATTTACTATAGTAAAAATTATTACAAACTAAAAAAAAAAAAGAAATAATTAAAATAGCTATTATACCTAACTAGCGTAAATAAGCTTTTTTTACTTATATAATCTACTATCTATCTATTACGTCTATAATTTTATCTATTTACTAAATATAGAAGGCACAATTATATAAATAAATAATAATAATTATTTATAAAATAATATAGAAAATAAATCTTACTTAAAATAAAATAGTAAAATAAACCAATAAAATAAACTAATAAAATAAACTAATAAAATAAACTAATAAAATAAACTAATAAAATAAACTAATAAAATAAACTAATAAAATAAACTAATAAAATAAACTAATAAAATAAACTAATAAAATAAACTAATAAAATAAACTATTATAAATAATTAGTTAAATAGTTTATCTAGAGCCGTAAACTTGCTATAAAAATAAATAGTATTTAAATCTATAAAAAAAATTTAATAAAAAAAATCAAGTACGTTGTAAGCGTTATAGCAGAATATTAAGAGAATAAAATCTACTTTAATAGATTTCTAAATAGGCTTACTACTAATACGCAGCTTATTTAAGAGGTATATTATAATATTAATACTTATATACTCTATTTAATTACGGGTTAATTATATAAATAAGTTACCTAATTACTTATCTATTATATATATATTTAATCTCGATCGTTATATCTTATAGATAGTATTAATTTACCTTTTACTTTAAAAATAAGTATTATCTAGTTTACTACAATTATATAATTATATATTATACTGGAAATATATTTATTATATATAGTTATAATATATATTTATATATGATTTCAATAAAGTAGTATAGTAATAGTAACTTAGAGTAACTAAGAGAGGTTTTTTTTAAAAAAAAAGGAGTATATATATATCTTTATTTAGTTATAATAACTTAAAATAGTATTATTTATATAATAAGTTAATATATAATATTTTTAATTTAGTATCGAACGTCTATTTAAAAAAAAAGAAATTATATATAATAGTAAAAGTTTACGCTATTACTAATATACTATAAAATATTAATATACGTTAACGTTCCCGCTATTATATATATATATATATAAAATATAATAAAGGTATACACATACTCTTTCTTTTTTAAAACTACTTTTAATTGTCTATACAGCCACTACAGCTACACTATTTATTTAATTAATATATTAATATATATATAAAATATAAAAAAGTATAATAAATAGTTTACTATACTAGTAGTAGCTATTTTTTTTTAAATAAACCTTTTATATTAAGGCTACCTAACTATGTAAGAAAAGTGTTTTATCTCCTAAACAAACTAGAACCGGCTCTTTAATCTCCTAACTAATATATTTTACTATATAAAGTTATATTAAACTACTAATCTATTACCTAATTAGGCTTAGGTTACTACGCTAGGCCTATTTAAAAATAGATTTTTATCTTATCTAACTTTAGATAGTAAACCCCTCGCCTATATATATAAATATAATATATTCTATATAGAAAATTTTAGCTTTTTATAATTTTATAATATATTAAGTATAAAGGTATATATATACTCCTCCTTTTTTAAAACCCCTTTAGTTGCCCTAAGCCACTACAGCCACACTATTTATTCGATTAATATATAAATATATTATATTATAATATAGTTAAATAATCCTATAAAAGTAATATTAATAATATTTTTTATATAACTAAATTCATTTTTATATCTAACGTCTTCTTACTAATAATTTATAGAAAGTTTTAATATACTACTAAAAGGTATTACTTTCGTTAGTAATAGAATTTAAAATAAATACTAAGTATAATAGTTATAAATTATAACTTTATAATAGAAATAGATAAACGTATATTATACTTATAATAAGTAATTATTACTAACTCGTATAATTATAATAGTAAAAGAGTTTAAAAATTTTATAATAAATACTAAACTAAATTATATTTAAAAATAAAAGTAATATTATCTAGCTATACTAGATAATTAATTTTATTTTAAAAAAATAAGCCTTTTATATTAAGGCTACCTAACGATTTAAAGAAAGTACTTTATTTTTTAGGTAAACTAATAAACGGCTCTTTAATTTTTAATTTTTATATTACTAAATAAAGTTATATTAAATTACTAATCAATTAGCCTAATTAGGTCTAGTTCGCTATACTAGATCTATTTAAGAATAAATTTTTATTTTAAATATTTTACTTATACTTATGGATATAACGTATGTTATATTAAAATTTTAGTATTTTATAATTTTATATTAATTTTTTTATAGTACCCTATACTTTTAAAATTTTTATATATATTATATAAAATAGACACGTTTAAAGAATACTATAATAAAGAAACTAATTAAATCTCTAATATATAGAAGACTTTAAAAATTAAAAAGATTTTAGTATTTTTAGGTATATACCCACTATCCTATCCCGCTACTAGATAATTAAAATAATTTTATTTATACTAGATTTAAAACTAAAATAGCGTAGTATATAGCTACTCTAATAGTAGTATAGCTATAAAATATAAATAAACTAGTAAAGAAGATATTAGTAATAATAATTAAAGAGATCTAGCCCTAAAAGTAAAAAAAGAGAGCTATATATAAGATGGTATATAAAGGCATGCACATACTCCTCCTTTTTAAACCCCTTTTAGTCGCCCCGAGCCACCACAGCCACACTATTTGTTCGATTAGTATATAAATATATCGCGGATAATATAATATATATATATTATACAAAAAGCATTACAGGGGGGTGAAATAAAAATAGGTTAATTAAAAAAGATATCTTTTTTAAAATAATATAACTTTGTAATTAGTAAGCTAAAAAATACAATAAAAATAGAGTTTTAAAGAGAAAGTTTAAAAGATTCTATTTAATCTATTAGGTGCTGCTTACTAAGGGGTTTAGGGGTAGTAAAAAATTAGTAAATATAGACAATTTTTAAGACCCTACTTTAAGTTAGTACAACTTTTTATTTAAGGTGTAAAATTTATTTATTTTTATATATATTATAATTATACTTATAATATATAAGTATATAAAATATTTTTATATATAAAGGCATACACATACTCCTCCTTTTTTAAAACCCCTTTTGGTCGCCCCGAGCCACCACAGCCACACTTTTTATTCGATTAATATATAAATATATTTTTATATATTTGTATATTTATATATTAATTAAATAAAAAGTGTGGCTGTGGTGGCTGTGTAGGCGACTAAAAGGGGTTTTAAAAAGGGAGGAGTATATACATGCCTTTATTTTTTATATATTTATATATTATTTATATAATTATATTTAAAAGTCACGTTTTTAAATTTCTAATAATAAACTAGTAATAATAAATTACTAATATTTAGCATAGTAGCCTTTAGCTTCTATAACTACCTTATAACGGTTAGGAAAAGATAAAATATAGTTATTAATAACTTCTTATAGTATATTATTCTACTCCTTATTAATAGCTCTTTTAAAGGCTTCTATACTATTTAAACTATTTTCTATACCTAAATTAGCCTTTTTATTTTTAATTAGCCCTAATATTAATAAACCTTATATATTTTCTATAGGGGCTAAATCAGGACTATAGGCTAGGTAAGAAAATAGTTTAATTTTATTATTTTTAAACTAAGTTAAAATATTCTTAGATTTATAAATAGGGACGTTATCTTATTAAAATTACTAACCTAAATTAATATTAATATAAAGATTATAATTATAATATAATATTATAAAAAGAAAGGTAAAGTGTAGTGCCGAGACACTAGTCCAAAAAAGGTATAGGCTAAAAAAAGTTATTTCCCCGGATACAGTTAAAAATGAGCGTATATAAGGACGGCAAAATATAATATAATATAATAATATATATATATATATATTATTATATTATTAAAAAAAGGGGTAAAAAAGGATTATAAAACTTACCCCTTTTTATATAGAATTTAACCTTAGGTATAAGAACTTTATTTATATAGTCCTTACTAGTATAAGAAGTAAAAAAATTAGATATTTTAATAAATACTAAATTACTTCTACCTCTTACCTAAATTATACCCTAAACTTATAGTTTAAGGTCTTATCCTATAAAATAATTAATATAATTAATATTAAAAAACTAAAACTATAACTTAAAAATATATAAAAAGTTATATATTTTAATATTTTAAAAAGTTAAAATAACTTACTTTATAATTAGCTAACAGTCAGTTCTCTTCTAACTCTATTATTACCCTTTTTTTTATAATATTATTTATTTTATTATCCCCTTTGTATTGCTAACTTATTAGAAAATTTTTTTTTTTAAATTTATATTTTTAATATTTTTAATATTTTCTTTAGCGTAGTTTAATCTTTTTTTAGCGTTTTCTTTATTAATTATTAGTTTTTTTTTTACTTATATTAATAGAGTAGTCCTCTTCTCTTAAAAAGAATTATAAAGTCCTTTTTATAATATTTAGACTATTTTCTATTAATAGGCTTTTATTTTCTTCTTTAGGACTTCTAGTTAAGTTTTTATTAATAACTCTTTTATCTCTTACAGTTAACTTTAAAACTCTACCTTTTTTAATCTTTTTTATATTATAATTATCTTTCTCCTTCTTTTTAATACGTTATATAGTATAATA
The DNA here is from genome assembly GCA_030770415.1 of Pleoardoris graminearum. NCBI lineage: Eukaryota > Fungi > Ascomycota > Dothideomycetes > Pleosporales > Didymosphaeriaceae > Pleoardoris > Pleoardoris graminearum. Next base: position 16,547 of record JASEKS010000331.1, read on the forward strand.
TATACTAGTAGGAGATTTATTTAATATAGTAGCAATTAAACTAGGTAAATTATTTACTTTTAAAAGAAGTTAAACTTAAAATTTAAGTTTTAAGAATTTTAGCTCTATTTTAAGGAAATAGGAGTTTAAGTTTATAAAAGTTAAAAGATATTATAATATACTATAATATTAATAATATATTATGTAATTATTAATTATATAAGCCTTAGTAATATTTTTATAATTAATATAATTATATTATTAGATTACTAATATACTTTGAAAATCTAGTCACGTAACCTATACTAGGCCTAAAAGAGTATAGTTAAATTTTTAGTTAAATATATTTACTAACTAAAAAGTTATAGGAATCTAAACAATAGATTAAAAAAATTACTATACTTAGGTAATTTTAGTTATTAACTTATACTTACTAAGCAGTAATTAAAATAGTAATTAAAGTCTCCTTAATTTTCTCTTTAAAACGGTATTATTTACGTATTTTTAGGGTTATTATTTAATTTTATATAAATTTTTAAAAAAGATAACTTTTTGTCACGACTTAGGTGTCTCCGCTCTAGGTAGGAGCGTGCTTACGTAATAAGGGATATATAGTCTACGCTACGGGGTTTTAGCCCAGCAGCGATTCGTCTCTTTATTTTTACGGATAATATATACCTAATTTGTCTTATATATTGTGCTACATTGCTACTTAACCCTAATTCCTAATACTTTTTAGATTAACCCTTTTTTTGTTTTACCCCCCTATAATAATTACTATTTATAATAATATATTAATAATTACTATTTATAATTATATATTAATAATTACTATTTATAATTATATATTAATAATTACTATTTATAATTATATATTAATAATTACTATTTATAATTATATATTAATAATTACTATTTTTTAACACATTAAGTATAAAGGCATGCATATACTCCTCCTTTTTTAAAACCCCTTTTAGTCGCCTACACAGCCACTATAGCCACATCCTTTTATTTAATTAATATACAAATATATATAATAATTACTATTTATAATTATATATAAAATAATTAGATTATCTAGGATTACTAGACGTGTAAACTTTAGAACTAATAGAGTTATTAAGTAGTTATCTAGAGTCTATATAACTAAATATTTAGTTTTTAAGTTAGTAAGTTTAGTTATCTAGCTTATACTTTATACTATATTATTTTTTACTTTTTAAAGTTCTACTAAATATCTATTTAGTCTTTTTTAAATTATTTTATATTATTACTATTCCTACTATTATATCTTAAGCTAGTAAAAAACTATTTCTTATCTTTATTATAAATACGCTTATTATTAATAAAATTATATAATAACTATACAGTAATACTATAATTCTAGTTTTAAAGGTTAGCTATAATACTTTAGTAATTAATAAATTCTTTTATAAGCTTATAATAATAATATATAAAAATATTTTATTTAATATTATTCTTTTTATTAATATATTTAAAAATTTAAAAATTAATATTTATGTTTAGTACTAAATCTATTAAAGTAAAAATTATAATAATTTTTATTATTAATAATACTATAAACGATTTATATAATTACTATAACTATATATAAATTACTATTATTATTAAAAATAATAAGTATATAAATAAAATTAGTAATATTATTAATAAAAATATAAAAACTAAATAAAAGACTATTATAATATAATAGAAACGTAAATTTTTAAAATTATATTTTAAAATTTCAAAGAAGTAAATTTATATACTTACTTATTTTTATTAAAAAGGTCTTTTATTTATTTAAAAAGGAAGGTATTTCTTTTATAAAAATAATTACTAGTATATTTAAAGTTAACGTTTTTCTTTTTAAATAATTATTAAATAATATAGTTATTAGTATTAAAAAAAAGATAAGCTCTTTTTAATAAAATAGGCTATATAAAAAAGTTTAATAAGTATACTAATACTATATAAATCTAGAATTTTTTAAATATAGATATATAGTATAAGAATAATAGTAATAGTAAAAAAATAGATTAATATTAAATTAATTAATTAATTATTAACTTTATATATAATTATACGTAATATTAATTAAGTAATATAATAAATAGGCTAGTAAATTTAACCTGGGTTAGGGTTGGGTTACATTAGCCACTTAGGTGTATACGTAAGCAGGGACATTAAAGTAATTTTTAAAAAGTTAGTATATACTTTTTAAAAGTTACTTTAATGTTCCTGCTTACGTACAAGCCTAGGTGGCCAAGGCGACCCAACCCCAACACTAGCAAAATTTACCAGCGTAATAATAACTCCGTATTAAAGAGCGAAAGTTGCACTACTCCTCGTTATGAACTTTTCCAATGTACGAAGTGCTTGACCCAATTCATCAGAGAAGCGCTCATTTTCTTAATCTTGGATAAGATACGTTAAGATATCAAGACACCGGTCGATGACTACGCAAATACAACCCATCCTGTGCTACAACCACCAATCGAATGATTTGCCGGAAGATATTTGCGGTCGAGGCATGGTATACTGGAAACTCAGTTCCAATGCAGCTACCATTCCGAGCGCCGTACAACTTCGGTTCTGCCCGCTTGAAGCGACGGTGTTTCGAGTGCCTATTGCTCGGAATTGCACAGCCCTGCCAACCTGATCGGTGAGTGACATCATTGCCAATGTCGAACATGCTTGCATACAAACCCACCACCCTGTTGTTTGACTATTGAACTCATGGTGTTTCACATCCAGTGCGGAGAACCCAATGTATTGGCCCACGCCATCCGGCCCCAAGCTCCTGTGTTTGAGCAGAGACCGAAACCCTGAGATACCACCAGCACTGACACAGAACGCGCATGATGACAGCCTGGTGTTGCGCACAAGGAAAGTAGTCATTCTTGGGACGGATTCTATTGGCTCGCAGTCTACGTAGCTATGTACACTGTCCGTCCCTGTTCGGCCTCCACAAGGCCCTCTTCGGCGAAAGTCGCCTCCTCCCAAAGCATGCACAGTAAAACAACGAATGAAGTAAGAGTTGAGGAAGTGGTCGTCTCATGAAACTCCATAGACCGAAGGGAGCGGATCTGGCGCTAGCTAGCCATCGCAGATTAAGATCATTGGCGGATACCTGCGATGCTGCTTCAGTGAGGACGAGCATTGAGGAGCGTGGCGCTGCTGAAGCCGCGGGCCTTCAAGGCCTCGATGAGACCGCTGGCCCAGGTTGAGCGTGCCTGCTTTCCGCGCGTGTAGGGCTCGGGTTGAGCATCGCGAGCTTGCTTGCCGCGTGTGTAGGGCTCAGGCTCAGCGTCGCGCGCTTGCTTGCCGCGGGTGTAGCGAGCCTCAAGCTCCTCAATATCACCCTCCTCTTCGTCATCAGCCGACCGTGCTTGCTTGCCGCGTGTGTAAGGCTCGGGCTGAGCATCGCGCGCTTGCTTGCCACGGGTGTAGGGCTCAGGCTCAGCGTCGCGCGCTTGCTTGCCGCGGGTGTAGCGAGCCTCAAGCTCCTCAACATCCTCCTCTCCGTCATCGGCAGATCGTGCTTGCTTGCCGCGTGTGTAAGGCTCGGGCTGAGCATCGCGCGCTTGCTTGCCACGGGTGTAGGGCTCAGGCTCAGCGTCGCGCGCTTGCTTACCGCGGGTGTAGCGAGCCTCAAGCTCCTCAATATCACCCTCCTCTTCGTCATCAGCCGACCGTGCTTGCTTGCCGCGTGTGTAGCGAGCGTCAAGCTCCTCCTGGTCTACATCCTCGACATCCTCGACAGAGCGGGCCTGCTTGCCCCTGGTGTACGGCTCAGCGGAGCGGGCCTGCTTGCCACGGGTATAGGGCTCAGCGGAGCGGGCCTGCTTGCCACGGGTATAGGGCTCAGCAGAGCGGGCCTGTTTGCCACGGGTATAGGGCTCTGGTGCAGCGGATCGGGTATCCTTCTTTCTGCTCCAAGGTTCGGCGGAACGAGCTTCAAAGTTGGCCTCAATGGGAGCAGCTGATCGAACCTCGGACTCAGGGACTGGGGCAGCAAGGACAGAAACGGCCAAGGTGGCGAGGATGAGTGTGGAACGCATGTTGTCGGTTGTGAATTATTGTCGTGCGGATAGTTTTAGTGTATTCTTTTCTGGTTTGTGGGGTTGCAATGTGCACAGCACAATAAATGAATGAAGACAACAAAAGTAGGCACAGCCTGGGGTTAGAAGGCGACTTGCAAAGAGTGCGATGGGAAGATCCAGATCCTCTGCCCTTCGAAAGGTGGGCATTGAGGTGACTTTTATCCGTTCTCAAACGGATTCGGCGGAAGGATGCATCATGGCGCCACGGACGCTGATTGGAGCGCCGGCAAAGTGACTCTGAATGCTGAAGCGCTGTGTTCAGATGAGGTGCCATGCAGATGATGCCGTGTGCGTGATCCCGTGTTGATAAAAATACGTGACGTTCTAAGCCCTCATAGGCGAGATGGGGTGCTCTCTAGCCGCCCGGATCCCGACACAACGGAGCCACAAGTGTCTCTCCATCCAACCCCGCCTCTTCGCGACCGGCCGGCCTTTCATTCTGCCGTCGTGCACGTACCTGTTTGGCTAGGGTGGCCGACTCAAGCGCTTGGCTTCTGTGTAGCCGCCTGGCTTTACTGCATTGACCGCAGAGCCACGCCAACGTTCCTGACTGGCCGCTCGAAACTTATTGGCTGTAGATGGCTTCCCAGGGGTCCACCAATAACTGTCTGGACCAGCTCTCGCTTTGGGCCTCTTCAACTTGGTCGCAGCGTTTGCTTTGGGGACTCTATACTGAACCAGGGTTCCTCGGACGGATGCGGAAGGCAGTAAGATAAGGTTGCTTATTGTGTGGTACGATTTTGAGAATAAGCCGTCTATGCATCGTGGCACCCTTCTCCAGCAGTATACTCATGTGATTCGACGGAGTCACCTCCATGGGCCTGAGGGCGCTCGCAGTACAATGTGTCCTGGCATATGTCCCTGGATCCAGCAGCTCAATCCTGCTCACAGTCAGCTGAGGGATCTGTGCAAGGAACGGCTTGTTTCTATGCGTGACATTCCCTCTTTGTGCCGAGGTTTGGGTAAAGCCGAGAAGATAAGGTTTCGCTTCTAGGATGGGGGTGAAGAGAAATCAATTATTATCTAGTCTTGTAGCTACCTATGGGGTGTCGGATTATAAAAGGAAAGAGTGTTAGAATTATATCATCGCATATAGCAAGCAGCCAACTGGCAAGCGTTTGGAGAAGGCGACGTAGCATCATATCCACTGCGAAGGCTGCACCGGTGGCGATTGGCGCGTCTTGTTGACGGTCGGCGGAGAGGATGTTGTCGATAGTGGCGACGGAGAGGGGTTGGAGTCATGCATGGAGGTTGGAGAGACGGTGTTGCCTGAAAGTCTCCATCCTTTCTCGGGTATCCACTTCGCCTTCATCTCTTTTGCTCGGGCACGCGGGGTTCCTTGGGCCTTATCTGAGTGCAGTCTCTTCGACACATCATCATTAAACCCGTAAAGAAGTCCAGCAATGGCCGATGTCTTCCACACCCCTACTTTGTCTTGTTCTTTTGAGCTTCGTATGACAGTCCCAAGCAGGAAAATGCCACTGAATGCAAGTAGACCGAATGGAAGCGACAACCACGCCCATCGAACATCAACGATGCTTTCCTTGTCCCATGATTCGCCAAACACGTTCTGGGTATCTATCGTAGCTGACCGAATCACATTCGTCATCGCCGTCGCCATGTGGTCGAAGTGCAGCGATATATTGTCGAACAGAAATGGATTGTAGGTGACGTTGCGTGCAAAATTTGAGATAGTTTTATACCTCCTGTAGCGCAGCATAGCGTCCTCCTCATGCGTGCTATTCCAGAGCGTGAAGTAGGATGGGAAGGCATCGTCAAAAAGTGAAATCGTGAGAACATGAGTGTTGTTGTCGACTCTGTAGATCGTTCCCGAATTGCCTTCAATAATGGCGTCTTCAAGGTAGAAGTATTGGTATGTCACCATGGCGTTAGTCTCGGCAGGGATGACGTCCGTTAACCAAGGCGTTGCAGTGACAGTAGAGTTGAACTTCACGTCCGTCACTGTCTCGACATAACCTCCCTCAGAATATGTCGAGTTCATCGTCTTGACCGCCCACTGCACTAGGCACTCATGGGCTATAGGGGTACCGTTGTTGTGGATGTTCTCAACGCTTTGTCCTGAAACCACGACAACGTGTGCAAGAGGATCCCGGCTATTGTTGAGCTTCGCATGATATCCAGGCATAAAGTCCCGCGAAAAAATATCGTAAAGCGGCTCTGCGCGCACCAGCAAAGTTTCGTTCGCCCATGTCCCGTTCCGAGCCGTATTATAGCCGGTCATAAGAAGGGGCTTTGTTGCCTTAAGCCACCATCCGCATGCAGTTCCGTTGGGGAAGACGTAATCTTCGGCGCCCTTGGGGTCTAGCGTAGGCTTTTGCGTCCAGTCGATGAGTCCCCAGGCGCACTTGAACTCTAGGCGATCGGTAATGTCCACACACTCGCTCTGAACGCCAAGTGTCTCATATGCGTCCCATGTACAGTTGCTGTGAGGACATGCCAAAGGGACTTCTGCCCTATTACCTTTACCGAAACTGAGTGGTACTGTTCCATTGTCGTAAAAGTATCGAGCGGTAATTCCCCCCATTGTCTTGTCGGGGTCCAAATTCGTGTCTCCATTCATATACTCTTGGCCCTTCGCAAAAGGTTCGTAGCCAGTTGCTACAGGAATGGCGCCTGGATTGGCTTGAAGTCGCCAGACTTCGGGGTACTCCACAACCTGTTGGAAAAATGGATCCAGAGCAAGCGCAAATATGGTTACAGCTGCGCCAAGTGCTGCGAGAGATTGGCCTTTTGTTCGAATAACCAGGAGGAAGGAACCCCATGGACCTCTGGAGGCACTGTCAAATAGCTCAAAATCCCATATCTTCTTCGAATTATCTCCTTGAAACCAGCTCCATTTTAGTTGCCCTAGAGCTTCTGATACAGGCAATAGCAAAGCCGCAGACGCAACCTTCGCTAGAACAGAGACATACGCGTTTAGGGTTATGCCTAAAGGCCAGTCCGGGATACGCTTACCCCTGTGGATGATTAGCATAATAGCGATGCCGGCCATACATGCAGCGCTGAGTGCCCAGCTGATGATCTCGATGAGCCACCTCTTGACCACGTTGCGAGAAGCCGTGAAGTTCCAAAGCCTCTGCTCGACACGTTGAGCCCAATTCGAAGCGGCTTGGATGTCTGCTGCATCTTCTTCGCCCCGTTCCTCTATAGTACCAGGCGTTGTTGGACTTGCATCCGGTTGGAAAGGTACGGACGGAATGCCCAGCCCAACACGACTTTTGCGGTCCCAGTCGAGCTCATCGAATTCGGTGACTGTGGGGGACAAAGGAGAGAAAGCATTCCGCCGAAACCGAATACTCGGTCTCCCTTCAGGATCGATCTGCAGTGTACGACCCGGTGCTTGAGGTCTTGACCATTGCCGCGGTGTCTCGACGGTAAGAACTGGCACAGAGAGGTGTTGCCTATAGGGTGGAACATTTGGCGTTATCGAATTATAGGACGGCGGCGACGGCGATGGCGTCACGGAGACGCAATGTATAGGGGTATCTCTGGAGCTTGTTTCACATGCAGGACAAATATATTCGGTGCTGTTTCTTGGATGTCGGTGCTGAGAGGCCTTGTTATCGGAAGGTTTGTCGCACGCGTCTCCTTGTTCGAGATATATTGGAATATCAGGATTCGAGGACCAGTATGGCGAAACGGGTATTCGAGGCATGTTTGAGCGAGGGCGACACAAGTGAAATGCCAGTCCAGACTGGTCTCACTTGATGTGGAAATAAAAAAGCGACCAAATAAAATGTACGCCTGCGGACTGAAAGGAACGAGACGCTCTATCACAGGATTAGAGTTAACGATACCTTTATTGCAGGCTGTCTTTGGGCGGCACGGTCGGTTGTACTGTCAAAGTGACTATATTTGGACAGCCAACGCGTCTACAGTGGGAAAAGGCGCTGGAGATCTTACACCTCTCCAGTCATAGGCAGAACCTTAGCCACCAGGAGCTACGCCGCAATTCAAGCAAGCCAAGGAAGCCCCAACTTGCCGTCGCTCGTAGTGGAGGATTTAAACCCTGTAAGTCGAGTTGTCTGAGAACAATCCACCTCACAGCAAGCGCGACTACGCGCCGAACCATCGCTCGATGTTGGCTCCCGCATAATGTTAACCTCATTCGGTGCTAGCTGGAAGGTAGCGCCGGGGCTGACTTGTTAACTCGCTGTTTCGGCCAATCGAAACGAGGTTCTGTTTTCTTGGGGCGATCAGCACTGTCGCACGGCCCAGCATCCACAGCGCTTGGTGAAGACAAGACGCTGTCCACCACGTTCCCTATCCTGACCTTGGCCCACTCTCCGCTGCTCCATTATCGCGCGATAGAAAACAGCCCCCAGATCGGGGATACCTCAACTCCGCACATCCGAAAAAGTGGAATCTTTTCATGTATTTTGCGGCACGGTGGCCTTCGTTTGTAACGGTAAAACCTACGATTTGATTTAGCCTGAACACGAGACAACCGTAGGAACCGCGTTGGCGCGGCCCGAGCCTATATGCGTGGCCTTCCAAGGTGGGTTTCGTTAGAATCGTTGACGAGAAGCGCTGTGCAGGTTTGCGTACCTGGACCGGACTAAAGTTACCAGAACCGATCCCGGATTAACACTACGTGGGTTCAGGCTTGAAGAGAACTCCAGGCCTTCACTGGAGTAAACCCGCTGAGCTGCCATAGGTCTGCTTTCTGGCATCGAAAAAGCACAATCCATGGGTTCAATGCAGCTTTGCGGCGTACTATTCTCGATGGTCTCGGCAAAATCACTTCACCCGCTTCGTCCCGGCAGTGATTCTAACTGAGCCGATTCCAGTCTGGGTTACGATGTGCCCATGAGGCGATTAGCTGCATGTATCACACTCACTCCGAATATATGGTATACGGAAGAGATCCCGTTCTACTCGTCATCCACAACGAAGACATTGCAAACAGTTTCTTTGTCTTAGATATCACCCGATCTAGAGATATTGATAGACGAAGGGGAGCCCAGCCATATCGAAAGTTCGACGGATATGCTGCATACTTGGAAGCAACTCCTCTGCATTGTCTATGTGTTTGACTATGCATAGATCATGGACTAAACCCAACCCTGCCCCCACAGCAGGTGATGCAGAGCGCCCTCGCGCCTGCATGCGATTTCCCAAAGTCGCGCTCCTCAACGCATCGGCCCACGCTATAATCCGACAGCAATTGAGCAGCGAAGAGCTACACGAGAGGTTTGAACGCCGCGATCACGGGACCGGCATTTTCGAGTCTGCGTATGACAGTCGAAACACCGACGCCGAGGGGACGCGCCGCAGAAAAATTTAATAACGGTAGCTTTGAAGGTATCACAGGCGGATGTGAGGTGTGTACTTAGCTATGACATGCTATTTAGGCTACCAATAAGGCCAATGCCGCCGGCGAGGAAGACGGCGGTTGCGAGGCAGACCAGGCGAAGCCGCGTAGGGGAATTTGTGCAATAGCTCTTAGCGAAGACTCCCAAGCGGTCCATGGCGTCATATTAGTCACGGGTTTGTAGGTTTAGAGAGGAGAGTGGTAGGCTTGGGTGTGTTGTGTTGATGCTTCAACCAAGGCGAAGGACAAGTGATGTCGGAGACTAGATAGCAGAAAGTTTCTGTTGTACTGGGATTCCTCGCTGGCTCCTGTTACGGCGCTGCCTTACTTCCCCTTTGCTTGGAGTGGGGGGTTCTGACTGCGGAGGTGGGGACTCAAGCCATTCCTCTAGCAATCCTCAACGTGCAGAGCATCTCGAAGATATAAAAGCGCACCCCTGCAACAGCGCGCGGTTTGCGTTTTCAAGACCAAATCCAATTGTTACGGGGTCCACTGTAATTTCAGTTGACATCTACCCACCGACCTTTGCAAGCGAGCACGACTTCTTCACCGTAGCGTTCTCGGCGTATGCATGCTAGTCGGGCCTAGCTAGCGCACGCTGACGATCATACACCCTGCCCAAGAAACAATGGCATGGAAGGCTAATGAAAGATGCGAGGACAATAAAGAATCCTACAAGAACGTCAACGACATAAGAGATCAGATCAACAGCGCAGACTATGCTGTGGGTATAAAGCTATGCTACCCCCCAAACCGCCAACCGTACGTAGACACATAGTGAAGGCGAAATCGCAAAACGAGAAAGCCACCGACCCGAGTACCGGACCAAGCCTCCCGTATGAACACAGTTCTATCCGGCAGGGTAGAAACTCCGCAGATGGTGGAAGAATGGAGATGGAAGGTTCTTATTTGGCCGCCGGTTTCTTGATGAGACCGGAGAAGAAGGACATGAGCTTGTCATTGTCCATGTTGCCGGGGTCAGATCCATTAACAGGCGGTGTGGTAGCCGTTTCGGCATCGTTGGCTCTGCTGGACTCGCGCTCCTGCGAAGAGTTTTAGGTGATGCCTCAGCGAAAAGTGGGAAGAATGCATACCTGTAATCGCTTGACCATCTCATCGGCGTTGACCTGGATACCACCCATGTTGAATTGTACGGGACCAATGTGCTCTTCGACCACACCCGACGCGTCCTCGGAGAACGTCCGGTAGTTGGAGCTATCGTCCTTCTTTGCCGCCTTCACCTTCGCCTCGTTTTCATCTTCGAGGCGCAGTTGCTCTAAGATCTTGACTTGGTCCTTGAGGAACTCCTGTGTGTCTTGGCTTGATACCTCAATGCCATTTGTTTGTTTGGAGTGGAGAGCAGAGAGCGGGAAGTCCGATTCAGGGTTTCTGATCGTCTCTTCGTAGATTGATGTGGCGGAAGGACCTTCTTCTTCCTCGTCTGCAGCCGCCGCTGGAGGCGTTTCGTTCTCTTCGCCATTTGCTGGTGCTTGACCGTTTGCGATAGCCGTCACCTGCTGAGGAATGTGGTCTATGTCGACGGACCATCGTTGACTGACGCCTTCCACATCGAAGCCCTCTCTTAAGATGCGAATCTTGGCCCAGGAATCCCAATTTGGTGGCACCAGCACTCGGTCGCGGTCCGTGACGTTGTGCTTCAGTTGCTGCTGCTTCAGGAGCGACTTGATCCCCAGCGCAGAGTGGACAAGCGTTTGAAGGAAGCCGGGGGCCGATGGCATCGTATAGACGAGACTCGCACCGTGTTTGAGAAGTATAGTGCGCAGATACTGCAGTATGAAGTCGAACTCCTCCTCCTTCCATCCTCGTTCGCGCTCCAGCGCCTCGATCTTGTCTGCGTTCTGACATACGACACACAGGGGTATGCCAAGCGGCTCGTCCCACTCTCCAGGCCCCATTGGCACCTTGACGTTGTCCAACGCACTGTTTGCTTCGGCTCCTCCGACGGTGCGGCCCTTGTCCTGAAGGGTCGTAATGTTCTCTTCGAGCACCTCCTTTGACGTGTCATCCAGCGACAAAATGAGGGAGCGTAGCACGCGGATCCAGTCACGTAGCTGCCTTATCCACAGCCACGGGTGGTTCCAGTCGAGCAGGATGACTACTAGCATGTGCGGGAGCGTGCGAGGGTTCAGGTACGGCTTGATGAGCGGGGTGAACGAGGGCGACGGGTCTGCGAGAAGGTACATGGATAGACGAGCGAGGGTGTCTGCCCAGGTCAGCTGTTTCCTGGAGCAGGAGCTCGTGGCTTGTACCTTCGTGGTCGGTGTCGAGCACGTCTTGATACGTGTAGCCGAGCGCAAACTGGTTCGCAATGGGCGGCCTCCGTCCTTTGTCCGGAGGCCGTCGGTTGCTCGCGGGATCTGTCGCTACCGCCTCGCGAAACTCCCTCTGCGTTTCTGGTGTTCCGCCTGGCCGTGTTAGCATGTGCCCCTGTGCTGCCACTCCCACTTGTTGTACCTAATACCAGCACCGTCTTCTCCGGCAGCCGCTTCCCGCTCGAGATGTTGTCCAGCATGGGCTTCCATATCTCTTCCTTCTCCTGGTCGCTGCTGTTCGGCCGCCGCACGGGAAAGTTGGAGCTGCGGCGCGCGCCCGCCATTGCGGAGAAGCTCGGGGGTCTGTCAAGCAGTGTGGTGCTGAGGTGCCGTGCTGGAATTTGCTCACTCTGCGACGCCGGACTATAAGAACACGCAAAGATAGCGATAGTCGTTTACGTGCAAGAAGGGACGCTGCGGGGGCGGGTGTGGATGTTTGGGACCCGTTCGTTTGACGGGAGCTTTCGATGCAGGGATGCGCGTCCGCCAAGACGAAATGTTCTGGCTTGCCGTCACGCTCGCTCGCTCGCCCGCGCCCTCTAAACAACAAGCACTGCACCGAGCGGCTGACTTTTCGTCCGTCGTCTAGGACGGTTCGCAAGCAGCTGCGCCTGTTCCCCGTGTCCACCATCCCCCGCGCCACCCACAGTTTACCCTTCAATATTCGGCCCGCTGTTTTCTTGACGAGCTCCCCGCGCGCCGGCGCATACACGCCATGAACACCATACGCGCCATCCAGAAGCTGAACAAGCGCGAGCTCGAGGAGGGCATCAGCCCGGAAGGCTCATGGCATACCGACTACCGCGACACGGCCTTCATCTACATCGGCGGCTTGCCTTTCGAACTCTCCGAAGGCGACGTCATCACCATCTTCTCACAATTCGGAGAGCCCGTGTGGATACGGTTGGCGCGAGACAAGGAGACGGGCAAGTCGAAAGGCTTTGGATGGCTTAAGTACGAGGATCAGAGGAGCTGCGACCTGGCTGTGGACAACCTGGGTGGAGCGACAGTCATGGATAGGGTGCTGAGAGTGGACCACACCAGATACAAACCGAAAGACGACGAGGACATGAGGGACAACACCATGGGCGAGCTTGACGGTGACGCTGGGAATGACACAGACGGCGGCCGACGCAAGCGTCGGCGCACAGAGAGCGAGAGCGATTCGGACGATGACCGACTGCTGCTGCCCGAGGAGATTGAACTGGAAAAAGCGATGCGGAACCTCGACGAGGAAGACCCGATGAAAGAGTCGTTGGTCAAGAGACTGCAGGAGAAGGCCGACCAAGCGGTTAAGAAATACAAGAAGAGCAAGCGGAAGGAGAAGGAGCGGGAGCGAAAGCATCATAGGCGCCACCGTTCGCCACAGCGAGACCGGAGTCGGGATCGCGACAGAGAGCGGAGGAGGATCAAGCACGACGATTCGGAGGACGAGGACCGTCATAGAAGAAGGGAGCATAGGAGCCGGAGGGATGACTCGGACGATGGGCGCCGTCACAAGAGCTCACGGCGGCCTCACGATGACTCGGAGGACCAGGACATGGCACCAAGTCGGCGGGGTCGTGACCGCCGTGATCATAGTCGTGAGCGACGCCGCTATAGCTCGGATGAGGAGGACTACAAGCGTGCGCGTTCGAAGTCGCCGGTATCGTAGGGTAGGCAAATCAGGCACGGGGAGACAGTAGCTCAAGGCTTCACCACACGCATAGTAGTCCCGCGCTCGTAGACCTGGGGACCGCTCCGATTCCGCAATCAATTAGCCTGTCGCGGCGACTGACTGCTGGTTACAATGTTTGAGCGACTACGGAAAACTGGTTTGTTACGCTCGGTCTGCGGTAAACGAGTTTGAGTACATTCAATGGCAATTGGGGACACTGTCAAGCAGCTCCCGAGTGCGGAGCGGTGATTTCGTCGCATATCTGGCCTGTTCCGCGCTGTGCGTAAGGCGGTGGCCCTTGCCCCCGGAGTAAGAAGACAACCTATATAGAAAGTGCGTGCAGCTCCATCGACAAGAATGTCGCACGGCTATCCGGTACTTTCTTTTTCTTCTCACACGTTTGCTTCCTTTCTCTTCACCGTTACGCACCGGTTCTCGCACTCGCATCTTCAGCTCCGATTGCACTGCGTGCTTTTACGAACAACAACCCCTTCAAATGCTGGATTTGCCGCTTCACTCCTTCCAATACATTCAGCCCTTCCCTCGACGTCAATTGGTGATGCTCTATCTCCACGTGTTCATGCTCCTTGCGCTCGGGCTCTTCGACATGGACATGGTTGCAGCTGTCCCTGCGGTCGGTGGCGACCGCGAACTGGCTGTAAGTCTTCGCAAATGGCTGCCAAATGGCTGAAGTGAAAATACTGACAGACGTATAGTCAAGCAACATCCCTCCTACAGCTGGTCTGCACCTATGTGGCGCTCGAGATTTCCGCCAGCCTTGCGTCGACATCGGCTTCTTCGAGCACCAATGCCTAAACACCGTCAACGTGTGGCCTGGTCACGGAATTTTCAGCGCCCAACCTACGGGGAAACTTTCGTGCTATATGTATCCTGTGCCAGACTGCCAGAGTCTTGATGAGGACGGCAAGAGGCCCATCTTCTTGAAGTGGGGGATCAGTGAGTCTACCTGCTGCAGATGCGTCCGCCTCGGCTCCTGATTTTTGAACAGGCGATTTTGGACCATACAACGGAAAGGTCGCGAGCTGGATCTGTTTTGCGCAATGAGCGAGAGTGTGGCGCCCGAGCAGATCCAGCATGATGCCCTAGGTTAGAATGGTGAGTTCGATGACGAGCAAAAGCTCTCCTATCACAGACTGTGGTCGATATTCTGGTCAGTCACCTTTTCCCTAGTAATGTAACTTTAGAGTTCAAAGAGTTCAAGAGACTTCCAATGCTAGGCATCGCTTGACTGACTTCTGCCCTCGATCCGCCTCTCTGCTCCTTCACTTTCAACCGCGAAAGCGGTCCTTGCGGCGGCCGTCTGTGCAAATGTGGCGCTAGTAGATACTCGAACCGAGCCTAAATAAATAACGTTGCTATTGACTGCTTTGCACCTTGTGGTCTACTCTTACTCTACACGTACGCGGACCTCGAACGTCGAACGAGACTAATATGACGTGTATCAATCTCTTCGTCGTTCTTGTGAGCACTGCGCTCGTCTCGGCACGGCCAGCAAACCTCGGGCACGGGGATACTCCTTCCTGGCGCTGCGGTAGCAAGGTTCCGAGCGCCTCATCCATACAGGTGAACGTCGCCCTAGCTGCGCAGGAGCGCGAGGCTCTTGCTTCCGCGACCGTACAAGAGCTGGCGCCGATAGCCACCATCTTGACCCATGTTCACCAGCCTGAGGACGGAAACGCCACGGTCAGTCACCATGTCCTCATCATCGTAGGAAGCTGTATGGTGATGCTAACGCTGACGCAGAATACCATGATTTACGCCATGATGGCACGGCTGAACGATGCCTTTGAGCCCGTTCGCTTCCAGTTTCAGCTCGAGAGCATTGATCGAAATGTATGAGATCCCACATTTCGGTTTATTGAAACTAGCTGGTGTAGATGGCGCACAAGGGTGATTATGCGACGCTCAACCTGTATGTGCTTAGGGGCCTGGCCGAGGCCGGCGCTTCAGGCGTACGTTAGGTTTCCTGTCGTTGGCAAGGACCATACCCATGTAGTAATGTAGGAATGCACCCTCTCAGAGAATACGCCTACCCCATCGCTCGAGGAAGATGGGTGTTTCTTGGATCGTACGTACTCTACCACGTTTCTAAACAATGGGCTATAGATCAGCGCTTGACAACCGGATTTTTATGCTGACCCGCCCTTTCTTCAGCAAAATCTCTTCCCACCGAGATTCGACAAGTCGGTAGAAACGGCAATTACGTCGGAAACGCAATCGTGCACGAAGTAGGCCATTGGTTCGGACTCTACCACACTTTTCGGACTCGATCTCGCTTCGGCTTGGTCAACGCCACTTGCCACGAGGGGTACGGCGACGAAATCGATGATACGCCGGTGCACTTGGGTCATCACATACGCTCTGTCGAAGCAGACTGTGGAGGCGAACAACCAGACACATGCCCTGACCTGCCGGGTAAAGATCCGTGGTTCAACTACATGAGTAGGTTTCCCCTCGTCAGACATGTACGGAAGAGATAACAGTCTGTTTTGGAGTGGAGGCTGACAGTTGCCACAGATTACCAGCACGATCTCTGCATGTACCAGTTCACGCGAGGACAGATGCAACGCATGCATAGCTGGTGGGATATTCGGTGGAACATTGCCCACCCAAAAGGCGGCTATGGCACGGGTGCTTGAAGACTGGCTCGTTCGCCTCGAAGTCGTTTGGCCTGCCGTCCTTCATTGGGCGCTTCCGTGTAGATGTTTGGTTTTCTGCGTTACGGTTTCGTTAGGAACATACCGATGGTAACTCGGGAGTAAGCACCGGGAAGCCGTCAATAGCGTATAACGAATGGTACATGGTGTTAAGCAAGAGAGGAGATTATTTTCCAAATTATCGGGCGGTAGTGTTCATGAGCGAACGCCAAGCGAACGTGGGATCGATGTGCACCTACTCCGTTCTCTTCCATGCCACTGGGACCAGAGTATACCCCGCTCTTCGCCCTCCTCCTGGAGTGTATTCGCGATGTTTGGAGATATTGGATCATGGAGACTACCATAGCCCTGCCTTGGGTCACTGTCGCGGCAAACATATGCTGGCTTGTAGCAGACCCGAGTACCGAGACATACGACAGCTCCTGCTCACATTGCGATCTTCATCGACAGCCGCCATGGGCAGTCGGATGCAACGCTGACGCGTCGGGACTAGCGCTGGCTGGCCGTTGGTCAAGCTTTCGAACAAGCGTCATTGTTCAGCAAAGCTTGGTCATCCAAAACACCCAACGCCCCTCTTAGGCAATCGATACGCCGCAGGAATACGAGCTGCTGGACGCCTGGTTGCCTGCCCGATGCAGGCAAATACCTCAGCAGCCAGGGCGGCCAAAACGGGGCGCTTCACCGGCCGGATGCGTGCTGCCTGACGTGCGTGTTTGTCTGCGCTCGTCCGTCTAGCATTCCTCGATGGCTTAGGCCGGCTCCCACCTCTTCTCTTCTTCCTCGCAGCTGCTCCCACGAGGACCCCCGCCGTCCCGTCGCTTCGTTGCGCGCCGTTTGCTCTTGCGCCACCCCTCGCTCATACATGTCGCATCCGCAATGAAGCTCTTCGGCGCTGCCCAGGCTTGGGCTGCCGTGTCACTCTTGGCGGCGAACCTGTGTTCGCGCCCCGCATCCGCCATCGACCTCGACCCGACGAGCCCGGATTCGATAAAGGCCGCCTCCAAAAATGTCGCCAAGGTGCTGTGGTCCATGTATGCGACCGACGACAACCAGGTCAAATCGGGAATAACCGGCCTTTTGACCTATCCGCCCTACTATTGGTGGCAGGCCGGTGCCATGTTTGGCCAGCTGATTGACTATTGGTACTACACCAACGATTCGACCTACAACGATATGATTCGCGACGGTCTTGTCCATCAAGCAGGAGAGAATTGGGACTTTGTGAGTCTTGTCTATGCGCTGCACAAAGGTCGACTTGCTAACTTGTTGCAGATGCCCAAAAACCAGTCCAAGGACGAAGGCAACGACGACCAACTCTTCTGGGCCTTCACCCTCATGAGCGCCGCCGAATACAACTTCCCCAACCCTCCCGACGGCACGCCTGGCTGGCTCGCTTTCAGCCAATCCATCTGGAATCAGCTTGCCACGCGATGGGAAAGAGCAACATGCGGCGGCGGTGTTCGCTGGCAGATATACCAATGGCTGCCCGGGTGGAACTACAAGAACTTGGCTTCGAATGGTGGATACTTCCAGCTGTCGGCGAGATTGGCACATTTCACAGGCAACGAAACGTACGCGAAGCGAGCAGAGGAGATTTACGACTGGCTGGAGACTTCAAGTTCGCTCATCACGCACGACTATGTTGTCTACGATGGTGCAAACCAAGATCACAATTGTACTAATCCAGACCGTAACCAGTGGACTTACAACTATGGTATCATGCTCGGGGGCGCCGCCTACGTAAGTCAACATCCCCTTCTCAGCATCCCGAATTTGCCATGTTCTGATGTCGTCAGATGTACAACTACACGAACGGCTCCGACCTCTGGGCTCAGCGCCTAACTGGATTCATTAACAAGACCAGTATATTCTTCCCCGACCAAAATAGAGGCATCCTGACGGAACCTTGTGAGAAGCCGCAGAACTGCAACGGCGACTCGGTCTCCTTCAAAGGCTACCTGGCCCGCTGGTTCGCCGTCTCCGCCCAACTCGCGCCCTTTACCGCGCCCATGGTCATACCGCACCTCCAGAAGTCCGGTGTAGCGGCAGCACAATCCTGCGTCGGCCCCTCCACAACGTCCTCTCTGCCGTACGAGTGCGGAAACCGGTGGTACTGGGATGGCTATGACGGCAAGTCGGGCGTAGGTCAGCAACTGGCGGCTCTCGCCGTCATCAGCGCGAACATGGTGCCTTTCTCGAGGGCCCCGCTCACCTCCCACACCGGCGGAACGAGCAAGGGAGATCCGTCGTTGGGTGCTGGAGAAGGCGGAGGGATCCCGACCTTCGATCACGGTGTTGTGACGGCGGGGGACAAGGTGGGCGGGGCGATTCTTACCATTCTTATGGTTGCATCGACTGTTGGTGGAGCCTATTGGCTGGTTATCTGAGTGCAAGACGAGGTTTGCAAATAGGTGGCGCTTTGGGAACGGCGTTTGGGTGGGATGGTCATCATCGGTCGGGATTGGGATGTCCGGGCTTTGGTTTCTTGCATGGGGTCGTATGCTGTGATTGCGTAAATGTACATAGGTATGTTTGGGAGCATGAAGAGTCGGTAACGAGGCTACGCGCCCACGTATATAGGATCACGATATCGTAGAATGATATTGGGTAGTGGATTCGCAAGCTCTCCCTGGGCTCCGTTCAGAGCGAGCGCCATGGCAGAACGCAAGTTCCTGGCGAGCAGCGTAGTCTGGGTTCGGGTGTCATTGGAGTAGGGTTGGTGCTCACGTTGTACGCGGCGTCGCCGTTCGTGGTCTCCAAGAGTATTCCACAGGGGCTGAACGAGCCCCTCTGAATATCTTCGCGATAAGTTTGTCCTAGGGTAACACAGGGGAGATTGCGCTGATGAGATATTCGGCTTTTTCGCACGCCCACGGCGATCCGGTGCGATATTATTAGCTACGGGTTTGATTGGGGGCTTGAATACGAAGGGGTATGCGATCTTGGTGTACCGTCTCGTCTTGTCGTATCTAGACGCGGGGTGTTGCTATTTCCATGCTCGATGGATGTCAAAATCCCTACTTGTCCGCTCAGCCGCATACGTCGTGTGCGATGTTTATTTTTCGTGTTCTGCTATTAGCCGACGACCCTGTATTGCGTATTCTGGCTTTTCTATCATCATGAGCCTACCAGACACAATGACCAGCCTAGTCCGTCGATGGCGCAGACCTACCACACGATGGTGAACCTCGCAATTTGAGTAATTTTGTCTGCGTATCATGAAACGCACCTTCCCTTCTGAAATACTTGGATGATGATCGCAGGGAGGATACAAGTCCGGAATACGAAGCGAAGCGCACACATGGTTGGTTGGGGGGGCTGCGCTTCGACTGGAACCTGTACAATGGACCGATGGGCGATCATCACAAGGTTCGCTAAAACGCGAAGATCGGGTATAGCATCGTATACTTTCCGTAAACGACTGTCACCTCAAGATAGAAGCAGCCAAGTATAAAGATGCGAGGCATCCCCACGGCACAGAACCACTCACACGCTCACCCGAACTCACAAGTACAACCCGTTCCCACCCCATCATGAAGTGCGCAACGCTTCTCTCGACACTGGCCATACTGGCCGCAACCGCCCACGCCGAGGTCCAGGGCTTCGACATCTCAAACTGGCAGCCGAACGTCGACTTCGCCGCCGCATACAACACGGGCGGCCTCCGCTTCGTCTACATCAAAGCCACGGAGAGCACGACCTACCGCGACCCCTCCTTCAGCAGCCATTACACGGGCGCCACCAACGCAGGCTTCATCCGGGGCGCCTACCACTTCGCGCAGCCGGGCGACTCGTCTGGCGCCGCGCAAGCCTCGTACTTCGTCGCGCACGGCGGCGGTTGGTCCGCCGACGGCATCACGCTGCCGGGCATGCTCGACCTGGAGGCCGGGTGCAGCGGGCTGTCCGCTTCCCAGATGGTCGCGTGGATCAAGAGCTTCTCGGACGAGTACCATCGCTTGACGGGACGGTGGCCGGTCATCTACACGACCTTGAGCTGGTGGACCGAGTGTACGGGGAATAGCAAGGCCTTTAGCGATCAGAGTCCGTTGATGCTGGCGCGGTGGGCGAGTTCGCCCGGTACCTTGCCTGGCGGGTGGACGTACTACACGATTTGGCAGTATAAGGATAGTAATCCGTATGGGGGGGATAGCGATGTGTTTAATGGGGATATGACGCAGTTGAAGAAGTTGGCGACGGGGTGATGTGGGTGGGGGATAGGTCTTGGGAGGGGTGGATCGTGCAATATAGATATGTTTTGTTATGCGGTAGACGTCCTGTGAGATGCCTTCAAGAAAGTAGTAGGTATGCTTGGAACTTGACGTCGACTTTCTCTGTTCGTCCAAAAAGGTAGGATGCCTAATGCTATCCCTACTGCGGTACCCCTTGCTCATCCGGAGCACGACAACCGCGACTGCCGAATCGCCGCGGACACCGTCCTCGTGGGATGGTACCGGGACAGTAGGCAACTTTGGTACGCTTCTTGTGGATCCTCAACATACGATAAAGAGTTATAGCAAAACTTTGTCAAGTGCATTCTTCTCCTGAGGAGTTATACACCCGCGACTGCCGTCGCATCTGGTTCCAAGAGCATCCTAGATGCAGTGCGCAAAGTGATGCCATGTTCGCACTATTGCCCATTCTGAAAGATTCTACTAAATGAATGGAAAGGTACATGTCAATGTTCGGCTTCCCTTGCGGGCAGTTCCCCAGACTTCGTCAGTTCTGGTGTTAGATGGCTCGGCTGTTATATGTTTACACACGATCCGCCCGTTTGCGGCCACGACAGCGGGACTTCCAGGATGTGACCTTTACCCATTTAACCAGTTTGATTTTAGTATGTATGCTTATCCGCAGGCGCTCTGTGATGCCCTCTAAAACATAATGTTAATCTACAAGGACAATGCTTGCGACGAACGCGAGGACGCAAGACAATCCGCCAGATATAAGCGTAACAGTCGGAAACCGCGGCCCAAGCCTACGTTTAACATACCTGTCACTTAGAACATCGTTCGCTTAGTTATTACGCTTCAAGCTAAGTGCAGATAATGGAGGACTATAGTAGCAAGGTGCAGCCTTGCTATGTAGCCCAGGAATAAGTGGCCGTTACAGATCGTGAGACTATAATTGCGAGGACATCACTCTCCACAGTTAGCTCCTCCATTTTGCATACACTTACATCTTCAATCCTCCAACATTATTCTGTATGTAAATCTGCATATTCTCGAACTTTTCGTCAAGGTTCAGGAACAAGATTGGAACCTGCCTACGCCACTTGCATTCGATGTTTCCAACCCTTTTAGCCTGTTCTAGTACTTCCACCCTGGGGTATCTTTTACACAAGGGCACACGAAGTTGGTAGCAAGCCCATCACGAGGAGAGCATGGCACTAACTAATGTGGACATATTGCTACGTGAATTTCACCGTTCCGCTGGCAACACCATCTGGTACCTGCTTGCTCCGCGTGGAGCATGTGATGCCGTCTATTGCACTCAACACCAGTCAATAGTACTTCAACTGCGCCCTGTCTAGGCGATGATTATACACGTGCGCGAGGCAACCGTGCTAGTAGAAGTTAATAGATTTAACAAGATAGTATTATTAAGGTTATAGCCTAGGGGTGTAAACTATAGTTAAGGGTAAAGGTAGGCGTAAGGAGACTATATATACAGATTCTTCGCCTATCTGCTATACTTATACTTATTTATATATATTCTCTACCTTTATTTCCGCGATTATTATACTATTTAATAATAATAACTATTTTAAGTATAACTATATTACTACTTTACCTAAAAAAGTAATATATTAATAAATAGTTTTATAAACTTTATACTAATACCCCGTTCGACCTAGGGCTTTTTAAAAAAAATAAAAAATAGTAAATTAAGGATAACCTCTAGTAGTATATACGTTTAGCTAAGCTTACCTCTAATAGTAATAATTTTAAATTATAAATTAGGCTTTCTATGCTAGTTTAGCTATTATACTACTATTTAAGATCGGAATTTAATATAAATAAATAATTATCTTTTATAATAAATAACTAACTTTAATAGGACTTCTAGTATAGTATATTAAGAATAAGTTACCTAAAATTAAAAAGCTCCTTAAGAAGAACTATAAAGGACTTATAAAGGACCTATAGAACCTCTTTTATTATAAAGTACTAATAGAAAAAGAAAAAGCGTATTTTAACTTCTAGAGGGGATAGAATATTTTAAAAAATAACCTACTATAATCTATAATTAGTATATTAGATATAGATCACTATATTACTATATAGATTATTATAAAAAAATTATTTTTAAATACGCCTATGTAAACATTGTAGGATATAATAGGAGTAAGTTACTAGCCCGAAGCTTTAACGGTAGCGAAACTATATAATTCCTTTTAACGTATTATAAAATAATACTATATAATTAAAATAGTTAAAAATAAAAATAAAATTTTTTTTTTTTTTTACTTTATAAGATTTACTATAATAGATAATAATATATATATTAAATTTATATCTATTTAAAAACTATTTTTCTACTTTTATATTTACTTCTATATTTACGTTTACGCTAATACTAATACTAATATTAATATTTTTCTTTTTATTATAATCTATAATATTAAAAACTATCTCTAATATATTACTATAAAGTAAATTAATTTTTTATAAATTTTTTTAGAGAGTAAAGACGCTGTATATTTATATACTTAATAAATTTTTTTAAAAAATATATACTATACGTTAAATATACTATAAAATATATTATTTATTAAAATATAAAACCTTTTTTATTTTTAATAATATTTTTTTATATTAATTTAACTTTTTACTTACTAAATTGAAAATAATAATTTTACAGATGTAGTAAAATAATATTTAATATTTAAGGGCCGGCGTACGACGCAGGAGGTTGTAATTATGACATCTATGGGTGCATTACTACTCTCAACACTGCGCAGGAACTCTGTTCCCGACAGTTAAGATTCAGAAGCTTTCCATGCGGAGGACCCGAGTTTGTGGCTCCGTGTTACCGTAAAGAGTGCTTACGATGGGCCGTTCGCGGATTACATACCAACTGGGCCCGCTGTCTGGACCGATTGAATGGGGCTCCCTGCCAATAGGGCGGATTGACCGTTTCGAGCGCGGCACAGTGTGGACATGTATCGAGGCGAATTTTTCACGCAGATGTCGTTGTTTTTCAGACGGGAGCTTTGCACTGCATATATTCTAGATCGTTGCAGGTGTTGGGGACACAATGCGTTCGGATTTTAATGGACTTGATTATTGACATATATACATGTGAAATCATGGTAGTATCTTCGTCTTCCCGTAGGGCTTAGACATACTTGTACACAATCTTGGGAACAATAACGCAAGCCTCCTGATAGGGAACAGGCTGGGGGAATGGAGGGGTGCTGCCGTTGTGTCCGGCGTTGGGGTTGGGAGTGTAGCCAGAGCCGGACGGAGTAGCAGCAGGGGCGGAGTATCCAGTGCCATATGAAGTAGCAGCAGCAGGAGTTACAGTTGCGGAAGAGGATGGGTGCGCAGTGGCAGATTCCGAGCCAGACTGGGAGGCGGACGCAGACTCGGAAACGCCGGCGGATGCAGAGGCCGAAGCCGTGGCAGAAACAGACCCAGACACGCTGGTCACGATGCTTGAAGCAGTGGCAGTGGCGCTGGGAGCAATGGAAGAGGATGTAGGCCGGCGCTGGTTGATCTTGGAAACGACCCACGAGGAAGCATCATCGGTATACAGCTCGAAGTAGTTCAAGTGGTCGGCAACAACGTTGCCTCCGGCACAGACTGGGTCCCCGGCGGCGCAGTACGAACGAAGGACCGACGAGTAGCGGTTCAGGAGCTGAAGGTCCCGCCCGGTGCGAGGGTTCTTTTGCTTGTTGGCGCCATCAAGCACATTATAAGCCTGGTTGGCAGTGTGGCGGACATCTCCCCAAAGGAGAGCAGCGGAAACTGGTGTGTTTAGCTTGCATCAGTGATGTGAATGGGATGAAATTTACTTACTGGCCTTGCCAGCAGCAGAGTTGTTGTCGATACCACTGGAAGTTCCAGTGCATCCACCAGGCCCACCCAAGACGTCACCCATAACGTGAGCACCCTCCGAGTAACCGTTGAGAACGATCTGTGTGTTGGGGCATTTTCGGTTGAAAGCAGTGATCTGCGAAACACCATTCCTAGCACCCTCGGCGACTTGAGCACAATAATCGCCCCCGAAGGTCACATCGTACTGGACCTCGATGAAGTCACAGCTAGTACCTTGTTGCCTCAACTTTCCGCATGTAGCGTCGACGAAGGGGAAAGTACGGCTGTCGTGGTAAGGAGCGTCGTTGCCACGAGCCATGAAAATGACTACATCTTCGCAGTTGGCGTCGAGCTTGGGTGCCGTCTGGGCGACGGTGAGCGCAGAAAGAGCGGTAGCGAGAGCGACGCGGCTTGTGAAAGACATGATTAGATATTAATTATTGTAAAAGTATAGATTGTAGGAAGCGCCTGTAATGGCAATTAAAAAAGAGTGTAGTGGTATGTGTGCCAAAACAAAGTTGTTCCACAGTAAACCAAAACTTATCCGGGTATACAGCACTCTTAAAAAGGTCTGAGGCTCGAAGGCATGAAATTGCAATCGGTTGAAAAGGCTAGGGAGATCTAGGCCAAGCGCTAACTATGCCGTATTCCGCCGTGGTTCTGGGGAAGCGATAGGGTCCTCGGCAGCTTAGGAGAGTTGGTCAGTCTATTAAGACAGGGTGACTATCAATCATTGGAGCGTCAGCCGCAAGCGAGCCGAACCTATATCCACATGTAAAGACCTACTGAATATAGGTATAGATCCCGGAACATGATCCCTTCTCTCTACCCGTGCCATACTCAGTCTACATACCGTCTTTATTGCTGTACATCATAATGGCAAGTACTATGCGCTTGCATCGAATGCACGGGATGGTCTGCACACCTTACGAAGTTATCGCGGGAGTACCTGAATAGCTAGGTAGCGTTTACATGGATGCGCCGCCCTCCTGCAGTAGCGTTTTCGATAGCGTAGGATGGTAAGCTTACTGGCCTTGCCACCGTGTCATGGTGGTGTGTATGGTAGAAGCTCAATGATTCAGCACTCAGTTTTGCAGTCTACCGAACGTTCGAGGGGACACAATCAGCGGAACAGCGCAACGGTGCCGAAACGTGTGATGGTGCAAATAGGACCCTCGAATTCAGAATTTGCACGTCGGATTTATGCCGCTTTCTAACTAGCGCACCCAGGCCGCTCGAATTACCCTTTCGAGTACCAATGCCGTCGTTAACTGCGGGTGCCGGCTCCGCGAGTCACGCCACCACATTCGAATTCAGGCGTCGAAATTACGATTTGAGGACCGGAGTGATCCCGCCCGGGCGTGTTAGATTTCCATGATGGTTTTTGTAGTCCATGACAGCAAAAATCCTACATCATACCATGTAACATCTTCGCAATCACGAGGTTACCTAGGTACCTAGGTACCTATGTAAGAGCGCTTGTTTCAGAGGGATCTATAGTCATTAGCCTGTTGATCCTCGCCACTGAAGTCCGCAGCTGCTTGCATCGGTCGAATAGAGATTTCTACCCGCACCAGAGTATGCGAAAGACCGGCGAAAGACAGTATCACATGTTGGGCGTAAGCATTCACGCTTGTTCTTGATTGCCCAATACTCTTCAAAACCTCAATTAAGCTCGGCTCAGAGATACCTAGGTAGTAGCTGCAAAGCAATGACGACGGCATCACGACTATAGTACGTTGGAACTGGGCGCAACGTAATCTAGCTCTTTCGTAGATGTCATAGTCGAACATTTGGCCGACGAAGAGTCTTCGCCTCGAGGAAAGCTCGCCAACAGGATCGTAATGTTGGTCACTCTCGGGGCTTCTATTTAACTCTTACGACAACATCAGCATGATCCATATCGCAGGATACCAAGGTCGTACTTCTTTTGTTCTCCAAGCCTTGGTGAGAGATATCCAGAATATATCACCACCAATTGGGTTTGGGAAACGGCTCTCTCGTCATCATCGCGAGACCACATATGGGCATGCCTTGGTTCTCAATTTCGACGATTGTGGACGCGTTATTGTCAGCTTCAGCTCCTTGATAAGGCTGCATACTAAAGTCACCCTACAACAACGCCTGCGAATGATTGGTAGTACTCTCACACTAGTCCCAAAAGCGAACAGGTTATTGCATTTGGTCTCAGTATTTCCACGGAAATAGCCTCGAGAAGGTTGCATCATGCTCATCTGCGTGAAATCGCGATGTTGTTTGGTTCTGGGTCTTAGAAATAGTCGGATGGATGAGGTCGTATGTGTAGAACTTGGAGCAGAGAGGCACCCGGTTAACGGTTAAACGGTCGCATATGAAAATCCAACAAATCGAGTCATTCGAGCTATCAAGTTTAACATCCATAGTAATAAGGGTCCGTAAACAATACACTAAACTCGTAAAGGTGGCGTAACCAAACTTTAAAAAGACCCAAATTCATTTATTTGCGTTCTGTCCCCACGATACTGGTACAAAGGCCTGCATTGCAAGTTGGAATTGTGGCACTAAGAAATAGAAGTCAACAACTCACAGTTCACAGAAAGGCAACGAGAATGTGTGCAGGTGCGATGATAGAATCTTTCCACAGCCCATCACCACGGTGGCACCAGGCAGTCGGGATTTTTCAAATTCCAAGATCGAGCATTGATGAACTACCTAATCTTCCGTGTTGGAAATCTCTCCGCCAACTTCTCCGTAGGATTGCTTAGGCCACGGCGCAGATTGCACAGGACCGTAACGAGCCCACGCACATAGATTGTCCAACCCCTCGCTTCATGAATAGACACCAACCAGTTACCATGCAATACGACTGTTCAGTTGCGACACTTGAAGAAGCAAGCTGACTGCAAATCCTATGCACTATTAGTTCTCTTCCCCGTGACTCAACGCAGGTACCTCACCCTCTTGGCCACCGGCGTCTCGGTATCGAAGCATTGCAGCTCATCTTTCGACCAAGGCCGCTCAATCGTGCATCCATACCGCATCTTCTTCCCATCGTCGTAACTAGTCCAGTTCACTGTCTCATGCCAGTGTGTCTTTGGATTGACCCACTCCCATCCGAAGTAGATCTTGTCCCATACGATGCCGGACTCGCCGATAGTGAGATTTCCGTTGATCAGCGTGTCCTGGCTGGCAATGTGGGTGGTCCACAGGAGAGTGAATTGTGAGTCGGGAATGGGGGCCGTGGACGTGGATGGCGTGAGGAAATCCTTTATTTTGGCGCTCGTCACGGTGGTGGCATTACCGTGGAGATAATAGGTGCAGTTCTCGGTGATGTGCGTGGAGAATTTGCAGTTTTCTGGATGGGGTATAGCGACTTAGCACTACTAGAGTGGTTGTTGGTCAAGGTGGGCTGGACGGCTTCACGTACAAGCGTCTTGTGCGACGAGGAAGCCAGGAGCAGCCATGGCTGCTATGACGAAGATCATGATAATTAGAAGCTCGTAGAGCATGTTGGACTCGCTCAATAAGTTTTTGTATCGATTCGACTTGCAAACCGGGCAAGCTTGCGATTGCTCTGAAAATCAAGTTCGAGGTATGAATGGGTAGCGAAGGGAACAAATATGGGCATAAAGCTTCAATTACAGGTTACAGAACTAAGTAAAGCTAGATATGGCAGCCGTGACAGCTGAAGGAATACCACATTAAAGGCAAATTACATCAAACGCTTTTCAGCAGCCCGTTTGAAGATCCCGCCACCTAGGCTTGGTTCAGCCTTCCGGCCTCCTTACCCGTCATGACTTCGACCTATTCCTACAAACACCTCCCGGCTCTTAGACATCTGATTCGTCTACTGCGTTGCACTTGAACCAGCAACGCAATGACTTCTCCTGTGCTTGTTTAATACCAAATCGTCTCACTGAAAGTATTGCCTGTAGCACTTACCCGCTCATCCGTAGGGAGATCCTTATCACATTTCGTCTCGGGACGGGCCCAATACTGCGGAAAGCAGCCGTATCGGTCCTCCGTGCCGTTCTTGCTCTCAGTCCACTTCTCGGTGAACGGACGCCCACCAGAAGGACCGTATGTCCACTGGAACTTGACCTCGGTGTTATTCGGGCGCGCAATTTCGAGCTTGCCCGATATGAGCTCCTGAGGCCGCCTGGCCAAGATAACAAGCGGTTCGTTGTCGATGTGGAACCCCTGCGCCTTCTTGACGATCTCGTTGTTCCAGGGCGAGATGATGGCGTTGACGCGGACCTCGGTGTTGCGGGTGAGCTTGTCGCTAAATTTGTCGTTGTAGTGGCAGACTTCCTTGATCTGGGCGGTGAAGGTACAGTTAACTAGGAGGCATGTTAGTTGTCTTTTGCGTGGTACGTACGAAGCTCTGCTTCGATGCGCTTTGTGGCGCCGGCATTATTTGACGTACGATGGGTACCATGGGGCGCCTGCGGACTAGGCGCAGCAATGGCCGCTACCGCGAACAGGAGGGATGTGAAGAGCTGAAAGAACATCTTGTGCGAAGTCGTATATGGTTTGGTGCTGGGGATCGTGTTAAGACTGACGGATCTCTTCTGCTGCAGCGGGCAATTGAAAATTGTAAAGTCGGAGGAGGGGTAGAATTTACTTTAAATGCACGACGCATCCTCTGATTGCAGGTAAAAGTCCTGGTCCTAGGCAAACCGATCTAATTCAACATGTTTCACGGATCCAAAGTGGAGGTAGCACAAATGGACGCGGAAATTTAGAGACAATCTCCGTATGCGTATGTTGCAGTCTGGGTAACACAGCCCATAGAGTGCCCCCAGGTGTTTTTCCTGGGACTGTTGGCTGCAATTTAACCCGGTGGTATATCCCGAGTGTACGAATGCCTAATTTTCCCTACATCGATCGTCTCTATCCCTGCGCATACTGACGAACGAACAGTACCACATCATATACATCCATGACGTCGATCTATCGATGAACCGAATCGGGCACAGAAATTCACATCTGCGAACCAAAAGAGGACTTTGTTGGTATTAACCACAGGATACTGCGATCCGAAATTGGCACGTATTCGTGACCCATTTTGTACTTCATCTTAGCGCAAAATTGATCGGCAAGTTCCCATTACCCACCAGCTTTTGATCATCGCGTACATGGGCCAGCACCTAACAGAGTTTCCTCACTGTGATCGTACTGATGGATGGAGGTTAGACCTACTTATTATTTTTTATTTTCCAGTGCTAACGATTACAACTACCCATGCACTCATCCGCAAAACGTGAACAGACAGTACCCGGGCCCTTGTCAAGATTGTTTATTTCGGGCGCCTTTCCATGTACGTGACTTCTCACTCTATGTGCGAATCGAAAGATATGAACAAAACACCACAATATCGCAGCCTAATCCTTAGGTTTATAAGAGTACTGAAACGGACATCTCGTATGTCGCGTCTACCACCGATTAGCACAACCCCCTTTCTCGCAACCTTTCACCAAACTTACCCGCGTAGCCCCCGGCTGTGTCTTCCCCCTTGATACACACCTGCCACCAGCTGCTCACGAACCCCTCGGAGCTTTTACTCCATACCTTGTCGTTCTCGCAATCCGCGTCGTCCTCGCTACGGAAGCAATGCCCCCAATCGTATGAGAAGGTCATCTTGTCGTACCTGCTCGCCTCGTACCACTTCCAGCCGAAGGCGAAGGCTGGGCCCTGGATGTGTGCCACATCGATCTAGTTGGCAGGGTACTCGCCGTCGATGCCGCGGCCCCAGAGGTTGGCGATGGCGACGTCGTTGGCGTCGGTGATGGCGAAGGTGGTCCACGTGGTTACGTACCGGAGCTTGTTGAAGTCGTGGATGCACTCTTGACGCAGGTTGATGCGGACGTGGCAGGTGCCGGCGGCCCGGGGGGGGGGGGTTGGAGGCGATGGCGCTGGAGTCGGCGAAGGTGATGCTGTTGGTGGGCGCTGCGTGGGTGAGGTTGGCCCAGAGAAGAGTGAGCAAGAAGAGAATCTGCATGTTTCCTTTGGTGGGTTAGTCGTAGAAATCAAAGAAGAGTTACGGGACCATGAATTACTTGCTAGTTTGGTAGAACTAACGCCTCGAAGTAGTGAATGCTAGGTTTGCGCTTGTTCGGATCTTGGTGGTGAGGTCGTATCTTGGACATAGGCAAATCTCGAGCCGACGTTGAGGGTGTACGTAAGTCTGATAGCGAGAGTGAGGTATTATCTAAGTCGTAATGTGTCGTATAGTTTATATAGCGGTACTGGGCGGCGCTCAGGACCGATAGGTGACACTGTCTCGTGTTTTGGTACCCGGCAATGTGTGACTCTATGTATTTATGACGCAATATATATTATAGCTAGTAGATTTTAATACTAGTCTAGTTATATAATATAAAAATTAGTAAAATTAATACTAACTCCTTATATAGTTATATTTAAAAATTTAGTATATAAAATAGTATATTATTACTAAATACTTTATTTATATAGTCTATATATAATAATTTTTTATAATTAAATATTTTATTATTTTTAATCTTCCTCTAAAGTACTTTTATAGTATTTATTTTCTACTTTTAGTAGCCCTATAAAAGATATTATACTAAGTAGAGTTAACGCTATTTATATATATATATTTATATATTAATTAAATAAAAGGGTATAGCTATAGTAGCTGTGTAGGCAATTAAAAGAAGTTTTAAAAAAGGAGAAGTATAAAGTATATATATACCTTTATACTTAATGTATTAAAATTTATATATATTTTTTTTTATATTTTTATATTTATATACTAATCGAATAAATAGTGTGGCTGTGGTAGCTTAGGGCAACTAAAAGGGGTTTTAAAAAAGGAGGAGTATATGTATACCTTTATACGAAATTTATATATATAATATTAAGAGGCGTATCGTCTCTAGCGTAGATAATAATATAGTAAATAATTATATTAAAAAACTAAATTTAATACGATATTAATTTATACTTTTTATATTTTTTTCTACGCACTTAAACTAAGATATAAATATATTTATTAAAATTCTTTTTAAATTCTTTAATATTACTAAATATATTAATTTTATAATTAATATTATTATAATTACGTATATAGTATATAAAAAAAAAGGTTTTAAATACTATTTACCTAAGTTATAGTATAAGACTTTTAGACTATAATATATTAGCGCTAGCTATAGCTAAAATTTTATTATTACTTATTTTAGGTTATATACTATATTATTTATAAATATCTTTTTTATAATACGTAGTAAGTTTATAGTAGTATTATTAGTAAAACAAATTATATTCATAGTAAATAGTTTAATAAAGGAGAAAAAATTATAAAGTCTATTTTCATTGCGTACACGGTTTAGCACCCAACAGAGTTCCCTCACTGCGTTCGTACCCCTGGATCGAGGTCTAGGCGTACTTTTACTTTTCGATAAAGTCTATTTTATTATATAGGTAGCTAGTATATAACTCAGTACTAAACTTTAATAATAATAATAAATATACAAACTATAGGCAATCGTACGCTTAATAATAAAAGCCCTACCTTAGGCCGCCGGTAAGGCACTGGACGTGATAGGTGACACTCGGAGCAGGTGAGTGAGAGTGTACGCACACGCCCACTACTCCCAGTAAACCAGCCAGCTTAATATAGCCAGAAACCGAATGTAGTGAATGTTTTAGCAGGATTCCAACCAGATTTGACATGTGTTGGAAGCCCATCTGTATAAATCCTTTCAGAAGAGTTCCTTGGAAACCGTGTCTACACATTGCCATAGTTAGTCCACGTCCTGACTACGCCTTTTGGGTACAGCTGACCTATACACCAGGCTTTACCGAGGCAACCTACTGAAAAGAGAACATCTAATAACGTTTTAGGTCAAGAAGACAATTTGTATTTGACATCCCGAGTGCTTTCATACTGAGTTATTCATGGCTTCGGGAAGTGAGCGGGATATATACGCCCAATCTTTTCACTCGCACTCCTTTCCACATGCCCTGAGTACTCTCTTCAAGTACGACTAACCGCCCAACCGAGCTCATTGCTGTGAATCAATCGTATACCAGAATCAGATATGCGCCGAGACGGCCGACGAAGGCAAGTAGGAGCTCATATATACCCTATACCAAACGCTAAGAATACAGCAAACCTGGAGGATGGTACAAATGCAATCGACAACGGAGCCAAGCCATCAACGTCGTGGTAAGCGCCAAACCTCAGCCAAACCTCACTTTCAACCACCATGACCTCATCGGCAATACCACGCAATAGTACGAAGATATTGGGTTGTTGATGCAGAAGATTGCGTGACGGTTTCGTAGCAGACGAAGGGAATCTGAATGGCACATTTATTACGTATAGGTATCGGACAGCTTGCTTGGTTCTAATGCAGCATGCGGTGGCGCCACGTAGCTCTTTCCTTTACGCTTCGTCTGGTTTTCTTGTGCCCATTGTTCCCATTGTTTCGTCATGTGAATTAATAGGAGAGGACGCGAAGTTCAAGTCGAGGATGCAAGACAAGTGTTAGTGTTGATGTTACGGATATAGCAGGATGAAGCTCACAAGCCAAAACTGAACTGTGTCCGCTACAAAGACTGACTTTACAAGAAGCGAGCAGTGCAAATGCCGTAGGACAAGAGCCGTCCTGTCAAGCCGCCTTGTCGCATCCTGGTACCGATTCGCGAGTTAGTCGCCCGCTAGTATGGATGCGGCAAGTATATACGACATCTCACGATGCAGATCAGGACGTTCCCGCAAGCGCAGGGGAGAAAGTTCTATTACGGAACTAGAAGCACGGCTTGCGAAACTGCAGCCACACATGCAGTGCGGGCGGCGGCTCAACGGATATCCCGAAGCATGCTAGAGGTGCCCTGCGTTCTCCGGGTCGCATGAAGACTCATCTTTCGAAGATACAGGGTTCGGGTGGAGATGCACCACATTTCCACACTTCTGCCTAGCCATAACCACGGTTCTACCAAAAATATTGAGAACAAATATAAAGGTCGCAAAAATGCCGCTAAGAACACCGTCAGCGAACGCGTTGAGTGTTGCCGTCCTATGACTCGACTCCGGGGCGCATCCGAGCGTCGTTAGTATTTTGCGATCCAGGAATAGCAGGTAGATCAACAAACTCCAGAGAGGTAACGAATACGAGTTGCCATTCCGCGTTGGTTACCCTGCCTAATCGATAAGGTGAGCATGTTCTTTCTATCGGTAACCGCTAAAAGGCCGGCGTTCGGACTGTGACCGGGATACCGCGGCGAGAAGATGTCCGATTTTCCTCGCTGCATAGGGCTGAGCAGCGCTCAACTCCGTCCTACGAGGCGAGAAGAGCAAACGAAAGCTCACTTCCAAAGCAGTCAGCCATGTCACACGGTTGCGCTGCATAGACCAAGGTGGAACGTGACTGCCGGAGAGCGGTGAGGTGAAGGCGACATGGTGATGTGTTCTTGTCATGAAACAATGAAATGGCGCATGCCGGTGTTGAGAGAAGGGTCAAAGGCGCGGCCAGAACGTCGCTATTGTGGAGTCTCCAGGGCGAATTTTCCAACACGTGTCGCAAGAACAGGGCCGAAGGAGGACAATGCTGGGTAGACGTTGACGATGTGCGAAGAAACTGCTCGAGGCCCCACTGCGAAACGGCTGTGTGGGTCCTAGGTAGAGAAATGCGATGTTGGGATGCAGCGGTTGCAGAATTATGCCCCAATCAGGACCGATGGAAGCGCTTGGTGGCGGTGGGCGATCGGACCTAGCTTAGCCCATCCGGATCGGATGCCGTGGGCCAAAAATAAGCGAGATGTCGTGCCATGGCGAGATGTCCACGGTGCTCACGCCGGATGAGAGAGGATCCTTGGTTCGGCATCACGCTGGATGAGCCATTGTCGCAATTTCCGCCGGATGCCGACGTGTCATGCCAGATGGTCGGAGGCTCGGCAATTGTCCGTGTTTCGTTGGCCGTCTGCTGCGAGTCTGGACTGCGCGCAGGTGGAGTTGGGCGAGAGAGGTGTTTGCAACGTGCCCCAGTGCGGCTGCCCTGGGTTGAGTCAGATGAGCCTAACCATGGGCGCCCCGTAGCAGAATTTTCGACGTTACCTGAAGCGGCTTGGCATCAAACCGCATCGAAAAGGCGGCGGGCGCCGTGAGTTGCACAATTAGCAAGCAGCAGCAAAGCGGTCACATGGACACAGCGGGGAGCAAGTCACGGCGCGCACGACAGGGGCGAAGCGCGCCTTGAAATGTGCGGACAGACAGGCAAGCATGGGGAGCTCCGTGGAGATGCTTGACTGCTTCGCGCCCGCGTGCCACGGCTGCGTCGAGAGTGCGGGGGAGGGTTCTCACGATGCTCGTGCCATGTATGTGCCTATGACGGCCCAAATGGAGGGCAGAGCAGGCCGGCGGGTACCTCCTCGCGCGGTAGTAGTCCACAGGATCCGCAGGTAGCGGAGAGCATCGCGGTTTGTGGGCGGACCGGCCAGCGCTGGGCGCCCCGACGAGCATCGATCCGTACGACTCCCGTTGTATTCGAATGCTCGATCGCGGGCCGTGGCGAGCTGAAGTTGGTGAGCGAGGCCGTCGGCGAGGGCGATCACAGGCAGCGGCAGGCCGTGCGCCGGCCTCCTGACCCAAGAACGCGAGCGGTGCAGGGGTGGCGCTAGCGAAAAGCTTGGACGTGGAGGCGGTTGCGCCATGCCATCACACTCACGCAGTACCAGTCATGAGTTTCCATCATGTAACAAGCCTGAACAACTCTCTGCTTTAAAAGCCGCCGGTCCCCCAGACCTGTGCCTTCTGCCGCCATCGCAATGTTCTGTCCGCTTGCCCTGCTTCATCAATTGAACGCACACAAGATCAACTCGTAGCCGCACGCCTCCCCGGAGATACTCCACACGTCTTCCTTATCGCACTCGAGCGCCTCTGCACGCCTATCGCAAGCACCCCAGACCCTCTCGCAGGGCCTTTGCCAGCTAGCTCTAGCCATGCCGGGCCGTCTCCTTTCTCTTGTCCGCGCCACGCCTGCGTCATCGCCGCCGCCCGACCAGTTAAAAGGCCAGAAGAAGCAAACCGACATCCCGCCACTTTTCCCCCCTGTCTACTCAGTCGAGCGCCCCTCCCACTCCAAGGACAGGTCGCAAGAGTCGCTCGTCATGGAGGCTTTCAAGCGCCACAGCCTGGGCGCGCGTCAGAGCTCGCTCAAGAAGAGCCCCAAGGCTAGCCCCAGGATGGAGCCCCAGCCTGCCGCCGTGCTGAACATGGTCGTAGAGTCTCCGCCGCTTGTCTTCTACAACTCGCCGCAGACCTCCACGGGTGCCATCATCTCTGGCTTGCTGAAGATCGACGTGCATGAGCCCCATGTAACGCTCGACAAGATGCACATGCGCCTTCTTGCCATTGTTACCACAAAGAAGCCCGTGCACCAGCATTGCCCAGATTGCACTACCCAGACCACCGAGATCCACAGCTGGGGTTTCCTGACCGAGCCTGTCAAGCTCATCCACGGCGACCACTCTTTCCCTTTTAGCCATCTGATGCCAGGCCATCTGCCTGCGACCACCCATGGTCAGATCGCCACTCTCGATTACTATCTCGACGCAG
Source organism: Pleoardoris graminearum (assembly GCA_030770415.1). Taxonomy (NCBI): domain Eukaryota; kingdom Fungi; phylum Ascomycota; class Dothideomycetes; order Pleosporales; family Didymosphaeriaceae; genus Pleoardoris; species Pleoardoris graminearum. Next base: position 52,240 of record JASEKS010000331.1, read on the forward strand.
TGGCCACTTTGTCCAATGGCAAGACGCTCGAGTACAAGCGGGCGCTTGATGTCAAGCGCTCGATTATGCCTGGTCCGGAGAAGCATTCCATTAGAATATTCCCTCCGACCAATTTAACTGCGTCGGTCAGACTCCCTCCGGTCGTTCACCCTATTGGCGACTTTGGAGTTGAGATGCGCCTTGCGGGTGTGACCCAGACCAAGGACGATTCCCAGTCACGGTGGCGTCTGCGCAAGCTCAACTGGCGCATCGAGGAGACGCAAAAGTCCATTTCTCCCGCTTGTCCCAAGCATGCCAACAAGGTCGGCGGCGAAGGTAAAGGCATACTTCACGACGACACCCGCACGATAGCCAGTGAGGAGGTCAAGTCTGGCTGGAAGACGGACTTCACCGAGGGCAACATCGACTGCGAATTCCGTGCCAGTTGCAACATCGCCCACAATCCTCTGTGCGACATGGAGAGCTCGAGCGGCATGAGCGTCAAGCACAACCTCGTCATCGAGATGGTCGTCGCGGAAGAATGGGCTCCGCTCAAGAAGTTGAACCAGGCTACTCCCACAGGCGCTGCCCGTGTGCTCAGGACGCAGTTCCACCTCGTTCTTACCGAGCGATCTGGCATGGGCATCTCCTGGGATGAGGAGCAACCTCCGCTTTACGAGGATGTTCCCGCTAGCCCACCTACCTATGTTTCCGACTATGATGGCCCGCCACTCCACGACCACGAAGTCCTTCACCTCGCATCTTGATTCACTTTGGATTTATCGCCGCTATACGACCAATCGAGCGTCACGAATCTCCTTGCCGGTTACAAAAGTCTCTTCGTTTTGATTCCATCTTGACCGTATATCGGTCGGCTTGGAGAAGGATATACCCCGTTCCTGTAGAAACCGGAATCTTGTCAGAAGCATCTTCGCTCTTGCGATACCATTTCACTTCATTTGTGCACTAGCGCGGCGTTTTGGATATGGCTGGACGGCTGAAGCTGGGCCTGGTGCTTCTCAGCACGGATACTTTTGAGCAAATTGGAGCGAGGCATTGTTCTCAAAATTCTCTCAGCGACCCCAAAAGGGTTTGTGCATACGGTAGTCTATACAGTAATGCCTAGTAGAGAACAAGAAAATTGTTTCTCGCATCGACCAAACATCGATCTCGATTTGAAGGTGCTGTTTCATGTGACTCACTTATTTTCCGAGCGACACCATGCGCAGCTTGCAGTCGAGATTCTCTGTCGATGCGCTCACACCACCGCAGTCGCGCGGTTGCGGTTTCACATGATGCGTCTAGATCCATGGATGATGTTATTCCGGCGGCAAGGTGCACCATTCCGATCGCCTCGGAGCGATCTCGGAAATCGGACCCGCTGCCGAAACCCATCTTATCAGATTTTTCGCTGCCCGTCTCGCCCAAGCTTGGCTGAGTCACATCGCAATCGCATCGCGACCTCTCTCCACTCCTTCGCTCCAGCCAGCGCTTCAAACGCATAGCTCAACAAACGATCCGGACCATGCTTTTCCCTCTCCCTCACCCCTAGCGTCGGTCCTTCCGACGCCATTCGTACCGACACGTGCGTGGTGCGGCTCTGCGCGCTCCACCGCTGCATGCGCGCCAGTGACACATAGTATGGCATCCTTGTTGCGGCGCGACCCGGCTGTGCAGCGATGCACGCAGGGATGCACGTCAGGCTTTTATGCAAATGCGGTGCATGCGAGAATGACTGGGTGATGGGACTGGGTGTGGGTCTGGAAAGACTTGCTGTTGTTGTGGGTTGTGGGCTGGTGGTTCACATGTTGCAGGTTGATTCTCCGTTGCGCGTAGGACGCGCAACGAGCGAGGGTGTTGAGGTGCGGTGGTGTGACATGAAGTGAGCCCTGGGAGAGATGCGTGGCGGGAGTGGAGATTTTGGGTTGCAGAGGAGTGGGTCTGGTGTGGCTACACCCGTTGATCATCTTTGGATTGCTGGTACCCTCGACCCCCGGGTCTCGAGTGCTAGTACAGCTTGAATTGCTGTACATTGTTTCCTTGGCTTGAGACAATGTCACTTTAGCGCTTTCACGGTTTGTTGTATTGATGCGATAGATTCTCACATTCTCCTTCGTCGTCGTTAACGACCTGAGAAGATTGCCGGGGCCGTTACCCTGAAGATGAGAGTTCTAGAATGCTTCGATTGGTGCGGATAGGACGCTCATACACTGATGCACAACCGGGATTGTCTGCCAGAAGCGCACTATCCGACTCAAGTTCTCGGTCCAAAGCCTCTCATCGACAGAACCGGTACGTTATCAGCAGAGACAACAGAAAACGTTTTCAGTAGTTGCGGAATTCGCATTAACACAGTGCTATGTATAATTCCAAGTCAAACCGGATCGACAGCCTCAACAAACTGCCCAGCTCTATAACTCCAAAATGATACTGGCAAACCTCGCAGCTTTTCACTTCCCACTCCATGCAATGGGAAATCACATCTTACAGTACTTCCTGTAACCGCAACACTCCGTTCCCCATACTAGATGCCTTATCGTAGCATCTCCCGCAGAGCACCTCGCCCCTCCCCTTCCACGCATACGCTTCATCATCCCGACACGTCCTCTCCTTCGGCATCATCATCTGCTCCTCCAGCCACCGCGCCAACTTCGCATCCACATCACCCCCAACCCGCGCAAACTGCACGCCCCGAACGCCCGTAAACAGTTTCAGCACAGCGTAGTCGCACGCCTCGAACTGTGCCTGCCACACCCTGATTTCAAGGTACTCGGCACCCGAAAACGCCGCCGCAGCCTGGGCAGCGGTGAACTGCGGATCCGTGTCGAGCCGCAGACAGATCTGCCAGCGGGAGATGAGGCCGATGACGCTGGGGTAGAGGATGGGCTTCGCCGAGGACGTCAGGTGCGGCAGCGATGTCAGCAGCGAGGGGTGCGCGTGGAAGATGTGCGGCGCGTAAAGCAGGGGCGTTGCCTCGTCGTGGATCCGGCGGCACGTGGACAGGATGGCGGGGTGCAGGCTCGTCGGCGTCGACGTCTGGTTGTAGTGGCGTACGTTGAGGTCGTTTGCGCGCTTCGTCAGGCTCTTGAGGTTCGCGGCGTCCGGGCAGAGCAGCGCCCTGTAGATCTGATTTCTGAGCTCCGCGGGGAGGCAGAAGAAGAGGCAGGTTTCCTGGGAGGCGGCCGTCCCGGAGGGCATGTTTACGCTCGCGGGTACGGACTTGCGTTGGACATGAGGCAGAGCGCTCCCGAGGCCTTGGACTTGCCTTGCTGTTGGTGGTAGGCCAGGTTTTGAGTCGTGTAGTTGGAGTGTGGGATGCGGAGGCGCAATGGCTGGATATGCGCTCGCTCCGTTGTGTACCACGGCGGGACTTGGATGGAAGTAGAGGGCGTATGTTGACATTCTTGTTCTTTCGCTCTCAATTGATTCGTCTTCGATTTTGGAAGAGAGTTACTCTGGGTATAGGAGTCGGTTCTGAAGTAGATTGGTGGCGGTACAGCGCGTCGGGAAGCAGCTGTGACTGTAGGATCGGTGCCGCTGGGTGATTCAAGTGGTGAGGATGCGGCTGTTGAAGGACCCGAGTTCGTCGGAGTTGATGCTACTGATAGATTTGGGAACGCTGGTCGTATTATGACTAGCGATGTCGATGTTATGGTCATTGGAGAACTAGTCTCCTATGATTCATGAATGATGGCGTATGAGTTCGAACTAGTAGTGAGGACGATTGCTTTCGAGACGATTGCTGTAGGAGTGGGAAGTTGAGAGCTTTTTAAAGATACCAGGCGAGATATACATTAGAAAAAAATGTTTATTCCTCACCGTCAAGATCACGTTGTTATCCGGCGCACACTCGGGACCCAGCCGGAGGGAGGTCCGTGCGCATGGCGATAACAATACGGTGAGGATGTCGCGCCACACGTCACTCCACCGTCTGCGGCCAGCTCACCACCGTGTGCATCATCAGAAGCCAGATGCGACGCTGTCCCACAATAAATACTTGATACTGTGTATACACCCTGAGGCGATAATACTGATAAGATTCCAGGCTCTCTGCTTTGGCCTCGATACGTGCACAGCACCACCGGTTCGGTTCCTCAAACGAATAGACGTATTATCAAACATAGAGGGTATTACGCGTTGGAGGCAATTCCGACAAACCTGTGTGAGTAGGGGTCAGGGGCTGCAGCACCTCGACGTTCCGAGAAATTCTCGTCCTTCGGTCCTCGCTCGGACGATGCCGCACGATCTCGATATTTTGGAGACACAACGTGGCCTGTGTTATCCTAGGATACCGTGCACTATAGACTATGGCAACCGCAATAGTCTGAGCTTTTTATTCTCTGACGTGGAAAGGTGGTGGTTGTGATGGTGCAGGCCCTGCAAGCCTGCTCGGTGTTCCGCAAATTACAAAGAACTTGCAACACATTCGGAAATGACGCTCAGCTGTCGTTTATTTTTTTAAAAAACCCCCGAATATTCTGTCAAAGATCCATGGACTGGTCGAATAACCAAAAGTGGCTACGCAAGAGCCTTATTTGCTTCACGATTGACGAATTGTACATGTGCTGTAAGTGAATGAACGGTAAACAAGAGAAAACAAAAGAGCGACGATTGGACAACAGAATAAGCGTAGTCCATTGCCTCCAACAACAGGCCCCGACTGAGGCAACTTTCGCTACCAAAGCGCGCTTATACAGTGTGGGTAATCCATTTTATAAGGAAGCTGCACAAGTCCGACGACCACTTCCACTTTCCATGACAGTGTGAACAAGCCCGAGCATTCAAACTTTCACGTGCGGCAGATCAATGTGTTGCCCACAACGTCCAAGTTCGAATTCAGGATGGAACATCCCTACCACCTCCCTTCCAAGCCATCTCCCACTTGCGCTCTTTGTAGATGCTGCAACTCTACATCACCTACCAAAATCAGGCACAGCCGGTTCCCCGAACTCACCCCAGAAAGGCAAATATCTATTACGCAAATGCATTTCCAGCGCGTTGATGCCCTTAATGTCCTTTAAGTCCTCAGAGCCAGCGTCGAACGCTACTCTGTACCGGATGTGCATCATACTTACACCATCCCCACTGCATCCCTTGCTGCACACCTGTTTTGTAACAACCTCACCGACGTCGCTCTTTGAGCCATACCATTGTATTGTCCACGTCACCACGGTTAGGATCCTCCTCAAATAGTTGCGAGCCATAGTTAACACCTCTGCCAGAGCGTTTCGTCACCGATAGTCCCAAACTCTATTAAGATTGACTCTCCTACCTAGGATCTTGGAATATCTTGAATGCCGCTAATTAATACTACTGTCCTTCACCTCGACGTACGATGTAGAAAACGTCGGGTGGTCTTTGATATGCAGCCTCGAAGCTTGCCATAGGTAGTATCATACAGGAAGGCGTATACTTCGCTTACGTCTATACGGCCTAAGGAGATATCAGAAGGATCGAACAAAAGGTAAAAGTCCTACTGTTAGCGCTGTGGCGACTAACCGTTTCCTTGCGATGAGCCGGATATAAACATCGATGTCGAATGGGAAATCATTCATATGGACATTACAAAAACTACCAGGATGTAAGCTATTGCAGAAGTATGCCAGGCTCCGTCGTGCCACCTCTTCACTTTCGAAATCAGCGACTTCTTGTCAAGAAAGGGTATAATGCGCATGCCGTCCTCTGTATTGCGTCCACCAAAACATATCGCATGTGACCGATACCTTTCAAATATGCATCCATTGTATCCCGACGCTCTGCTCCTGTCTCCTCGTATGCTTATCCTCAGATGAGGCCAGTAACACCCATGCCCATGGCTGCCAAAGCGCCCAGTTTCCACTCTGGCGCTGCAGACTTTGCGGCGCCCTTGACGATGGTCTTCATCACACCCGGATGGCCTGTAAGCGTTCCCATGCCTATTTGTCCCTTTCCGGGGAGTGCAGCCGCTCCAGATAGTGCCTCCTGGTGGACCGTGACCGTGCGGGGAAGCCATGTTCGAGAAGTGCCGCCGATCCACGTCTCGACCCATTGTACCGTGACGAATTCTGAAGGACCTTGTGTCGGAACTGGTGGAGGGGGGCTCAGAGGGGGAATTAGGAGAGTGGCGGCTGCCGGAACAGACGGAATTGTAGGTGGAGCGGCCTGCGCAACGATGGGGGGATTCGCTGGCGCAATGGCAGCATTAGGAATCGCTGGAACCGGTGCGGCGGCAGGCAACGGTGCGGCAGGTGGTGCTTGACGAAGACTGCATGACACTGTCAACAACGCCACCATCGGACATACTGATGTGTCCGACTCACTCGAGTGTTTCAACCAGAACCTGTGTTACCGCGGGAACGTTGGACTGTAGCGTCGAGCTTGGAACCACGCATACCGTCGTCGCAGGAGCAGATGGAAAGCGCAAAAGGTCGGCAAAGGCGAGAGCACTGCCTAGGCTAACAGACGAGAGAAGAAGTGCCATGGTCGCTGTTGTCCACATGTTGAAGGGATTGTAATTGTCGAGGATCTCTAGGTCAATATCAGCATCGCAATCGTGGGTGCTGGTGTCAAAACTCACGCCAGTCGACGTTCCTAAGACGGTCCTAATCGTGATATCAGACTCCAATACCACCAGTTATATGAATTATTATCCGCTCAGACGCTGAACATGAGTCGGGATCTTATAGTGGCTCTTGGATGCCGATGCAAGCCCTGTCCCCCGTGTACTGTTCGACTGGCGTGAATCGTAATCGATTAATCGCGGTTACGATGTACGCGATATGGAAGACGCTACAAGAGCACGATGTCAAAGAGCCACGGCGTAAAGGAACGAAGTAAACGTGCTGGTAAAGGAGTGTGGTGTATGTGAGACATCCAAAGAAAGCTGGACACTATCGGAGGGTAACCAGCTGGCAGGTCCGCCGTGGCCCGACGCTGTATTTTTGAGGTAGGTGCTGTTATCATCGCTGGCAGGCGACAACGTGGAATGTGGGAAGTGATGCCCACCATGGAAGGAAAGAATGCAGGTGCTCCTTTTCCATCTTTCAATTGAATGTTTGTTACGCTCTACGGCCTCGGGAGATAATAGCAGCTTTCAGGTATAGTAATTTTAGATCAGAGCAACATTATGCGATTCCATGAGGCCTAGTGTACGCGCCCCGAACTTGCAGAGTGGTCGATCACGATACGTGCGGGGAGGTTGCTGTGATGTCGCAAGTACTTCTGGCGTCGCAATTAGAATGGTAGTCTATGATTTTGAATAGAAACTTGACATTGCACTTCCTCGCCTTACCCTTGGTTCTCCACACTTCCTGTTGTCGGGACCCGATAACCTTTATATCCTTTTAGTCCCTTCGTTCGCCCTCGTCTTGCCGACCAACCTACGCATCTAGTCCCGATTCCGCATACACTCCGATATGGCTCGATAAAGCGCTCGAAAATTCATGTGATTCATTGAAGTCACAGATAAGAGCCAGCACGGTGATCTTAGCAAGACGCGCCACATCAGGTACATCCCACTAACGCCAGTAGCGCAACAGCCCGTTACACTACGACGGGACCATGGACTCCACCTTTCCATCGTTGCAATGTCTCCTACAACGATCTAACTGCCCTGTACGATCGCTTGGACATGCTGCCAGATGCAATCTCCCGAATTAGCAACAATAGCTATAGTAACTATTGCCCCGACGCGGCCCCACGCACGTCCCGGCCCATATCGCCGTCCGCCCGCTCAATCAATAACTCAGTGGACGCGATGCCGTACCGCGCGCAACCGCCGCAACCGGGGTCTCTGTACACAGACGATACCTTCGTTCCATCCCGTTTCCCCGTTTATCAACGTTATGTTGATGATTCATCATTGTTGACTATGCTACACTTGTAGTACATGACTAGAAAACGCTGTCCTACTATGTATATGCCAGGATCCACCATATCCAAAAGGCCACCCACATACCCAAAAAGTGAGGTTGGTGTCCCAGACCTCGACCGGCTAACATGCCTATGATTAAACCTGCCGGAAAAAAGAAAGTAAGGGAGAGAATGGAGGTACACACCCAGCCGAGGGGGTGCGTAGAGATGGTGTATGTACACAAAGCGAAAAACACTAGACAATAGTGAGGTGTAAATGTATTGGGAAAAGAAGTCCAGCAGAAGAGCAACGTCGAAAACCAACATCGGCGCGCTCGGAGCAAGTGCACCATAGACTGAATGTCCCGTACAAACGCCGTATTGCCTCATGATAGATCGTCAAAGAAAAAGGGAAGAAGGTGGCGCATGCGGTGACGCTTGGGCGCAACGTTGTCGGTCCCAGGCAGAACAACTACAGCAGCGCCCAGCTGAAGAAAACGACGAGTATCGAAACACATACTATGTGCACGCGGAACAGCCGTGCAGCGCCATTGGTCGTAGGGTATATGGTTTGCCCCGGTGTTTTATGGCCGCCGTCCTGCGAGAAGAAGTACGTCTTTGCATTGTTGCCGTCCGGCGCAACGGTCTGCTCCGGGATCGAGCACACTTTGGCAGGATCGAACGTCGGACACTGCGTGCTGTGCTCCTTGTTCCGTTCCTCGCTGGTCGAGTTAAAGTACGCCTTGACGTAAGATACTGCCATCGATGTGTCCTCTGCTGGTGGCCCTGCCGACCATTTCGGATCGCCATTGGACCAGTGGTTCAGGAACACGTGGCCACCTGAGCTGGGGATGTTCTGCGTCATTGTATGCAGGACCTGGCCGTCGACATAGAAGATGACGCTATCAGGAGTCCAGTCGAAGCGGTACTCGTGAAACTGTTCGTCTGGTCGGAAGGGAAGATGCTGGACCGCATACCCCGCAGTGCCCGATGCATCGAAGCCGTTCCTAACGGATTGGGGAGACTGGAGCACTAGCTGGACGGTCCCTTGGGATTCGTTGAACTGCCGGGAGAGGAACTCCATGTCTATTTCTTGCGAGTTGTTGTAGAACTACGGCTGTTAGCGAGGCCATTCAGACCGCAACTGTGCAACTATTGCGTACCCAGAAGAAGGCACCACATGTCCCGTTTTGGGCGGAAAGCTTCATGCCTACGCGGAAGCTGCCATATAGTGCATCATTGCGCATAGTAGCCACCTCCGCACTCCCCACCAGCCCACCAGAATGGTCGCCGCGTACCCATAATTTCAATCCCGCATCCCCGCCATTCTTTGATTCACCGGACCACGCGCGTGGGTCCTTCAACGGGTTCAACTCCACGTTCGCAACGTCGAAGGCTTTGCCATATGGTCCTCGCGCCTCCGTAGCTGAGACATTGTACTCTTGTGGCTGCCAGCCGAGCGCGGTGCAGTTGTCGCTGCTCGCGTGGAGGAAGTCATTCTCCATAAGATCGGTAAAGACTTTGTATGTCGCATCGGTAGTCTTGTTGATGGAGTAGCCGCATTCGCAGTCGGCATTGGCTGGAGAAGCGCGTCAGCACTGTATTCCTGCAGGACTCGTCGCTTGTGCGGATCATTGCGCGTACACGTACCGAAGCGAGACATGATTAGGACCAGCCATGGCAGTACGCCAACGGCTCCGCGTAGCCTAAACATTACTGAAAGGTGTAGCAGCGAGCGTGTAGAAAGCTAAGAGGGCAACGACGAAAGGTCAAACGAGCGACAGAAAGGCAAAAGGCCAACAAGGAGAGACGCAACTCAAGTACGAGCGCAGCAGAGGTTGTCAAGCGCGGGGCGGTCATCTGGAGGTCCGCACAGGGCTGCTCCGGCGTGGCAGCGGAGCCGACCTGGTTGAACCTGCCACGGGAGAGAGCCCTGCCTTCGGACCGGTGACAAGCACGCACCGCCCTGGCTGCAATTCTTCCGTGTTAGCCATGTCCTACGACTAGAGAACCCAGCAGTTAGGGGTGCCCAGACGCTCGCCAAATCCAAGTTAAATTGGGTAGTGGAAGCTCGAGTGCCGACGGCGCGTTCCAGTGCGCTCTTCGACAAGCAAAACCTCACTTGGACCGGGAAAGTGGTCGTGTGATGCCTCAAGATGGCGATTTTTGCGGCAAGGAATCCCTGGGCTGTTTTCGAGCCCCAAAGGGCGTCATCGCGATGGCATTGTCAGGCAGGCGAGCGAAGTCGACGAGCCCCTCGGCTGTGCGACGTGACCGCGGAGATTCCGGCATGCGCGATTCTCCAAAGGGGTTAGAGAGGCAACCTAGCGTGCATTGCATAACGAACTGGTTGAAAATAGACCTCGCCCAGACATTGTCGCAATGTGGCAGTTGACCGGTGTTGTTTTAGACTTCACCCCTACCTCGCGAACATTGACGCGCCGCGCACCTCTAGACGGGCGAATCACACGCCATCAACCAAGAAAATGGTTAGCGACAATGTCGCGACTTCAGCATCTCGTTCGATTTATTAAAGACATGGCAGGTAAGAATGGGGCATTGCTAGACAAAAAGCGAGAAACCCTCCCTAGACCAAAGATCAAATCAAATCCAACACTGGAGATGATGGTGGATATTTCGCGGTGCTCCAAATGCCGGTCGTAGCTTGTACCCAAGTCTGCGTATAAAATGCCTCATCATGCGCGCGTCGGGTAGTTGTGTCCATCAAAGCAAAACACATTGTTTCATGCCCTGGAAACGCCAAGCCGAGTTCGTAGCAACAATGTCAAATGCGCGTGTAGGGGTATCATCACAAGAATCCAGACTCGGAGAGAAGCCTAACAAGCTGTCAATCCACTGAAAATTGCACTTTGGACCATACCAGCACTGACCTTGCAATCTTCTCGTCTTCACGCTCTCTTGGCTCGACCTGCAAACTCGTCTCGTACATCTCATGCACGTCACCCGCCGAATTCATGTTGGTCAATATGTAGTCCTGCAGTTCCGGAACAGGTTGTAGCGGATAAGGCACGTTCTGGTACTGCTGGATGTCGCGAATCACCTCAGCAGTCTTCGCTCGCTTGGCGAAGTTGATGAGGTTAGTCTTCTTGATCAAAGACGGAATACCGTCCTCGATGAAGGTCAGATCAGTGAGATACACACCTGGTTCTGTTAGCATAGCTTCAGAACCAATGGCAACAGGTCATCCTACCGAAAAAGGGAATACATGGCGGGTTAGCCTTGTGTAGCGTCTCCCGATAGTCCGTGAAGTTCTTGGTACTACCCATGAGTTTACGCATGTTCTCTAGAGTGGTCATGGATCGTGCGTTCACAGCTTGCCACGTTCTGTTGAGCCGAGCAATGGGCGCCGTGCCAAGCGCAGATATGATCGACGTCAGAGTCGAGAAATTGTTCAGCAGACGGCATTTCTCAGCCACGTTCACAAAGTGCTTGATGACAATGACTCTTCGTTTGACATCTTGTTGTGTCAAAATCATCTGCGCAACCCAGTTCGTCAACTGATTGGAATGAAGAATCAACGCCTTCACGTTCGAGGCCGGATCAGGTTCGCCAGGCGCCAGCTTCTTCTGCCAGGTCTTATTCAGACACTCAGTAGGCCTGATCTTCCCATAGAGCCGAGACTCAATGATGGTCAATTGCCTTGCGAATTCTGTGGGGTCGATGTCAAGGAACTTGAGCTTCTTCATATGCTTAGGGAGAATAGGCTGAGGAGTCTGAGCGTTTAGGGTAAGGACCATTCGTTTTGTCGGCATGTCGGGACCTCGAGATCGTTGCTCAACCGATGTCATCAATGGAGCAGCGCCAGGAGTGCTGGTTGTCGCTACATGGTCCTTGGCAAAATTGTACACCCTCTGAATGAGTATTCTTGCTTCCTCGTCGTTGCCTTCCATCCAGTAATTATCGAACCAACTCTTAAGAATGTTCACTACACGGAAACGAATTGGCTTCTGCTTCCTGTCGACCCAGGTTTGGTAATCCTCTTTCGCAAGTCCATACGGCGGTTGAATACTCCATCTTTTGACAAGCATCTCGAACAGCTCCGATGCGGTTGTAAACGACCTATACGTAAGGAGAAACGTGTTGTTAAACGCAGGATCCAAACGGTCGTGTCGGGTTAGTTGTTCTACAAGACCTTGAAGTGTACCTCCGCGAAGCTGAGCTGGGTTCGATTTATGATCGTATGATATTTCGCCCTCGTGATCAAGCCTGAGGAACTCGGGAATCTCTTCGACGGTAGCCTGGGGGATATTGGGCACTTCTCCGAAAAAGTCCTTGATCTTCTTGCTACTGTTCGCAGTGCGGATTGGTTCTACTACCTTGTCTTCAAGTGAGGTGCCCTCGCTATACGTATGTGACTGCGGCACATCCTTGAGTAGTGGCCTTGAGCCGCCTGAGCCTCCCCGGATATGCGATGCTCCTACTTCGGTGTCTGTGTTTCGCCGTGGGTCGTTGCGTACTGCCATATCAGCCAAAGGCACTGACTCCGACAAATGCTGCAGTAGGCCGTATTGTTGCACTATGCTGGTTTCGAGATCGCGCGAAACAGCTCGACAGGCATTGATCCGTTCTTCTAGGGAATCACCACGATTATCAGCCCACTCATCAGCTAGTGGAGCAGCAACGCCTTGGCAGCTGATCACCAATTCCGAGACCAAATCGTACACCTTTTGTTTTTGCACGCTGAACTCCCCTAATTGCTGTCCCTGCATAGTCGAGCTAATGGAAGAAAGGTTGACGGATTCGACCGTGGATATCCAAGGGCGACACACGTCCAGAACCTTCCCAGCGGCGTTGCATACACTGTCTCCAATGACTTGATGTCTGTATGGCGTGACGATCTTGTCACGTACGACGAGCTGCTCGTCTAGTCTTCGAATGCTGGACACGATCAACCGCTTCAAGTCCTCCAGGCGCTCCAGGACACGTGAATCGAGCTTGACGGTAGGTTCCACCATGGGCTCGTAGTCGTCTTGGTCAATGAAGGAGGTGGAGGCCGAAGGATCTCGAACATCGATGCCATTGTTGTGCCAGTTGCCGCCCGCAGAACTACCGACCAGGAAGCCTGGAACAAGACGAGGAATGTCTTCCCCGCGTTGTTGTCGAGCAACCTCAACGAAACCATAGACACCGTTGAGCACACCGTCGGCCTCCTTAACACACTTTGAATATGAATCCGGCGGAGGAAAGTCCGCTGCGGCGATATGGGACGAGAGAACCAGCTTGGAGAATCGCGACATGGTCTCGCGAAAATGGGGATAGAGTGCCTTGTTGGTGGAAATGATGGACGGATTGCCAGAGTGATTGTCTGTTGTTCCAGACCCAGCAGCGAGGATCAGCCGGAGGTGATCAGAGACCTCCTCTGCTCTTTTAACAAATTCGGACCGAGCGCCGTTGTTGATTGCCTGGCGATAGCGCTCGATGGCTCGTCGCATGTCCTCGACCATGCGATTCCACGTGAGAGGCACAGGGCTTACATCGTCGTAGAATCTCCGGGCAGCAGCAGAGGGCATATGAGGACCAGCCATAGGGTTGTTAGCAAACGAGGTGGCAGTGGTTCCAAGAGGGGGGATGTTGGCGATGGAAAAACTCGTACCATTTGCATCCATTGACCGTGCAAAAGAGGAAGCTTGGTTCATAGAGTCCATTGACGTCGCGGGCGACACGCCGTCCGATAGTCGCTTGCGCCCAGGCTAGGTCATCGCAGTCAGCAGGTGTATGCAGCATGGCTGTCATGTCGGAGCTTACCAAGGAACTGTGCGAGCCCATCATGCCCGGACCCTCAAAATCCGAAGCGGAGTTCTCGTCGTCTGTGTCTTCCACATTGTAGCCAGAAGCCAGCAGTTCGGCAGGAGGCCGCGACGACTCTGGTATGAAGACGTTGACGCGGTCGCGGGGGCCGTTTTCGTTGGCCGAGGGTGTCTCGAGGGGCAGCTCCATGGTGCTCACGCCCGTCAGGGTGTTGAAGTAGAACAGACGGCCGTCGGACGTGGCCTGGGGGATCCAGAAGGCCGCCTCCTCCTCCTTGCTGTTCTCGCCGCCATTGCGCTCGATGGGCAGGATCGTGTCGTTGCCGCTGATGGATTCCGTGTCCGAGTTGGTGTAGTCTGTACCGCCGAGCGACTGCGTTTCGTGGTCGTCTTCGACGTCGGCGCCGTTGGCATCGTCGGCGACGTCGTCGGGCGCGCGAGTAACGACGGCGCAGTAGTTGCTCGGGAACCAGCCGCGGACGCCGTTGATCACACCGTCCCACCAGCCGCTCTCCAGCTGCGTGATGACCTGGATGATGTCGCCCTGGCGGAAACTCAAGCTCGTGCGGTCGTCGGCGTCGTAATCATAGAGCTGGCACCGGTCAACATCAAGCCGGCGGGTAGCGAGCAAAGAGTACTTACAGCGCGCACATACATGCTCCCTGGCGGAGGCACGGTGCCTGTGAAGCCGCCGTTCATGGTGAGAGGCGCGAGCCGTCGCGTGCGGTGTCGCGGGGGTGGAAGGTCGACCTTGAATTTCTTTGAGGCAGCCTGAGACCCCACGCCCTCGCACGCAAGCCCTCAGAAGATGGGATGGGGTGCTGAGGAGCGCAACCGCTTCGAGCTGGCCAGGTGCTCCGCGTGCTACGACGGGCGGCGTGACGATCCACCACAGTGCAGAGGATTGATTGGGCTGTTGACGCCGCCTGGGCGCTTTTCCGAACGCGACTCAAGGTGCTCCCATTCGCGGCTGCGGGGCCGTCGCAGCGAATGAGCGGTGCAAAGCGAGATGTGCGGGCAATAGTGTGCAAACGAGACTGGGTGAGAGGAAGTGGGCTGCGAACGCGGCTGCAGGACCCCGAGACAGAGCTGGACTCCGCGCGAGGGATCACTCATAGGCAGCGAACCGAACCGAACGGCCTCAGGCTGGGGTTGACACGTGACCTGGATAAAAGCCTTCAATGTCCAAATGCGCCATTGGCGAGGCTCAAGCATTGCGCATCATATATGCCGGTTGCGTTTGCATTTACACACTGTCTCTGCGCCATCTGAAGATTCATCAATTATACCATGTGCGTCGACTGCAGTAGTTCGTGTGCCGTCGCATGTGAGGTCTACCCAACCTTTGAGGTGCCGTGGTCTGCAAAAGCATGCCTACCTAGGTACAGTTTCCTCCTTGTGACCTGTAGTATACACCTGTGTATTGGCATCCTCTATTGCCCCACCTTGGGTTGCTCGACTTCACGTCTAGACCGCTTGATTGAGGGGATGGCCTTGATATGTGCGGAGCGCGTCTGACTCGAGTCTTCCGTGCTGATCGCGCAGTTCCGGAAACACCCACGCCGCTGAGCTCAGAATGGAATTCTGACCGACAAGCCCTGTGCAACGGGATGGGCCGTGTCTTGACGAGGCCAACCTTAGGTACCTATGTCTCAAGAGCAGCGACTCCAGTCCATCTAACCTTTTACTACCGCAAACTCATAACTCCGAGTACGGCTAAAGCCTTCGCGCATTTGTTGTTCGAAGGGACGTCGCCGAACAGATAGGCTTGAATTGGACGATATCATCGCGGATATACGCAGCGCACCTGGACATGCGGGTCTGACTTTGCCGGGAGATGCTTAGTTCCCTTAGCGTTCGCGTGGAAACGGACAACGGTGGGCTTCAAGCCACTGCTCTAACGCAACCAGGGAATCCATCTTTGCCACGTGAAATTTGCCAGTGACAGGTGTGCATTTAATCGCATGGGTGTCCATGATCGAGCGGTCCTGTAGCAGGATTAGTGAAACAATCAAGTTCACTTCGTGCCTGTCGAAAGCAACGAGAGTCAATGTGCATTCTCAACAAATCATCGCAGGACTCCTCGGAGATTCCTGTACCACGGCATGGTGCCGCGCTCCGCACATGAAACCAGGAGTTGGCCCCATTTCTTCTGGAGCATTACGGGATGCGCGTTAGCGCGGGGGTTCTGACGCAAAAGCGGATGCCCCTCTCTAAACGTTGCAAGCGATTGTTAAGTTTCCAATCTAAAAGTGTCGGACGGTTTGGTAATCGGACGCTGTCCCGTGTCGCCTTATTTCGATGTAAGAAAGCGCTGGTGATGGCTTGGCAAGCGAAGCCTGCATCCGATTCTTTTACCGCCGGGTTCCAACGCGTAAGGATCGAGGCCACACTAGTGTACCGAACTTCAGCACGCCAAGCCACACGCCGTGGCTACAAGTTCACTAACCAAAATAAAAACATTTTTTGCAATCCTTATACACGCTCATTTTTTTAACTGTATCTGGGGGAACAACTTTTTTAGCCTATACCTTTTTTAGACTAGTGTCTCGACGCTACACTTTACCTCTTTTTATATGAAGGATCAAGGCCATCCCTGGAGACGGGCGGGGCAAACAACCAGATAGTCTATATTCCTGCTGACCAGGATCACTTCAGCCATCCTCTCCTAAAGTCTCTTCGTCTTCATGCGCCAGCGGATTGGAATATTCTATAGCGATACCAGATGTTGCGCATCAGTTCATAAGCGCCTACTTCTCCGCATCGACTCACGCGGAGCAACGGCTGACCTCCTCATACGACTTTTGAAAGTGCTAAAACTAGGCTGAGTGGGTCCGGGGAAGAGAATCCAGCTCCCGTTGCTACGGGCCTTCGCTAGGAACGAGTAAGTCGATGCCGATCGGTCCTGGCGCGTCCAAGATTACTCGTGGGCGGTCGCCTCGCTGTTGGTGAGGTTTAAGAGGCTCGTCCTGGCGTCATGGCGTGAGACAAGGACACCCCCTTTTCCATCGTCGTCATAAGATGGGCACAACAGAAGTGGGCTGGAGGGAGGCGCGCTCACCCCTCCATTGTGATCTTGGCTGCGGTGTCAGTAACTTTGCGCACGAAGATGCGCCGGAAGGCGGTGTGGATATGCCGTCGTTGGCAGATGTGGACCTCGTAAGGATACATGGGGGATAGCGAGAGCATACCGCTCTTTTTGCACGCTGTGTTGCCAGTCGAGGTATGGGACTAGCCTTGCGCTCGCGAGGTACGTACCTGGCCACGGGCTGCTGGAGGGTTGGTTGGATGGCGGGCTGCCATGTTGCGCTCGCTCTAGTCAGCTCCTGGCGGGCGCGGACGCGTCCTTGCCGGCTGGCCTGCAGCGCCGCAAACCTCACAAGCGTGTCGCGGCAGGCGTCTGGATGCGCTCGTCGGTTGCAGGTAGTTGCAGCCATGTCGGGTGGGAGGGGCAGAGAGAGCCCCGCCGCGAGCTGTCGACCGTCGAGGCGATGAGGGGCACTCCCGAGCATAGCACCGCCTCGCCGCCAGCGTCAGGAAATAAACAATGGGCGGGACAAGAGACGAAGCGCACCCGCGGCGGGCCAGGACGTGTCACCACCGGCCCCAGCAGCAGCCTCACTAGGGCCGGCAGCACTGACATTGGGTGTGGCGGCTGGCTCTTTCTGGCTGACCTAACCAGTGCCCCTCGCTCTTTCCCCCCTTTGCTTTCGCTAAGGTCGCTCCTGCCCGCGCTCGCCCTTCACCCATCACCTCCATTATTTCCATCCCGCCCGCCGTCGCACCAACGCTCGGGACGTCTTTCCATCACCGGCCCTGCACCGGCACGCCTATTTCTATGCGGACGCCGTCTACGCGAAGGCATGCTACTCGATCCGCCCTCCACCACGACCACGCCCGCCCTTTGATCCTGTCGTGACGCCGGCTGGCAGAGCGCCCGCGCACCAGAGCGACCACCACGCCGTAGGCAGCCCGTCGCATCTACATGCCCGCCACTGCCATGACCATGGCCTCCGCCGCCTCGACGCCCGCCGCTCGCAAGTCGGGCTCCGCGCCCGAGAAGAAGTACAAGTGCCAGTTCTGCAACCGCGCCTTCAGCAGGAGCGAGCATCGCAGCCGGCACGAACGATCGCGTAAGTTGGCCTTGATATCTCGATAGAGCCGCGGCTCGATGGCCGCTCCGGCCGGGCCAATGCGCCGTCGCCCAGGTGATGTCTGCGTGCTTCCGGCAGTGTTTGCGTGACGCAAGAGGGTTCGCGGTGGCGCCGCCGGCATCCGTGTGGAATCGTCCGCTGGTGCCGGCAGACTGGCGCGATGGATGCCCCACCACTGTTTCGATGCGTGGTTGATGCGAAGTCGCGAAGCTTGCGCGCTGCGGGGAACCTCTTTTGCTAACTACCCCGCCATGCAGACACCAAAGAACGCCCGTTCAAATGCCACAAATGCCGCAGCACCTTCGTCCGTCGCGACCTCCTCCTGCGGCACGATCGCACCGTCCACGCCAAAGACGGCGGCGTGCCCCTGACCAGCGAGGCCAAGCGCCGCACCAACAACAAGGCGCACGACGAAGCTGCTCCCTCGGGCCCGTCCAAGGGCGGCCTTGCCCACGATCCGGCGACGACGCTGGAGCAAATCGAGGCGAGCAGTGAAGAGATGGTCGACCTGGAAGCGGCGGCCATGCTGATGACCGACTTCCGCCAGAAGGCCATGGCCAGCCAGGAGCCCGAGATGACCACCGACGCCCCGAGTGCCGTCATCTCCCCCCCTGGCCCTCCGATGATGGAGCCCGCTGTTAGCTACCCCGCGCCGGGGTCCATGTCATTGCCACAGATGCCTTGGGGAGACTCCATGGTTCCGGACTCTAGGACACATGGCTCCCAAGACACGCATCCCGCGTTCAACAGCGCCAGTGCTCTCAGCTCCCATCCGCACCAGCTCCCGCCGCTGATGGAACGTCAGATGTCGAACTCTAGTCTTCCTCCCACCTTCCAGCCGATGAGCAGCTCTGCTGCGGCCGCTGGTCTGGGAACACCGGGCGCCCTCTCGCCGTATCCCGGCATGCTTGGCCCAGTGTCGCCAGTGGATTATCGCAGGTCCCCTGGTCCTAGCCAAGCACTCATGGTGGCTCGCGCTCCTCAGGTTGAGTCTGATGAACAGTGTGCAAAGATCCTTGAAAACATCAGGCAGTATGACAGCGAGAACGCCCTCCTGGAGACCTTCCACCTGCCGAGTTTAAACACTCTGAACAGGTTGCTCAAGACGTACTTCGACTTGTTCCATCACCATTTACCCTTCTTGCACCCTGCAACTTTTCGACCGACCGAGGTATCGGCTCCCCTGCTCCTTGCTGTTCTCTCAATCGGTGCGCTGTACATCTTCGACCAAGATCAAGCTTACATGCTTCATATCGGCTCCAAAGTCCTGGTCAACCAGTTTTTGCAGAACAAAGAAAACTTCAGTTCTCGCAAATGCCCCTTGTGGACGATGCAGAGCACCTTGCTAAACATGATATTCGCGAGCTGGAGTGGTGACCCGAAGGGCCTGGAGTGGGCTTGCTCCATCAAGAGTTTGCTGGCTAACATGGTTGCTGGAAACCGTTACGAACTGAAGCTTCGTTCGGAAGCTCGCGAGAACGCACAACCGAGCCACGAGGAATGGATCGAAGACGAGCAGTGCCGGCGCACATACTACGCGGTATACATCTTTTTCGGCCTCATGACCTTGACTTACAACCACACGCCTGCCATGGGCTTCAACGAGTTTGACACGCTTGAGCTCCCATCATCCGAATCGCTCTGGACCATGGAGGTATCCGATGAAGAGTCCTGGCGCGAGAGTGTCCTGGCGTCCAACATTATCACCTTCCGTCAGGCTCACGACAATCTATTCCAAGGGGAACCAGCTCGGTACAGCGCCTTTGCCACTCGCGTCATGATCAATGCATTGTTCCTGGAGGTATGGTATCACAAGCGCAGCCCAGAGGCGTTGCAGGATGTTGTGACTGAGTACAAGCTGAGGCTTGCATTGGAGACCTGGGAAAAGTCACTCGAACTGTGCGAACCTGAGACGGTCGTTGTGCAGCTGAGTGCACCACACAAAGGACATCCTCTCATCTTCAACGCCATGGCCATGTACAGGAACACCCGTACGAGGCTTGTAGTAGATCTGAAGTCGGTCCAGGAAGCTCTCCGTTATCATGACTCGTACGAGGTCGCTGCAGCCATGACCAATGCACGCGACAAAGTCCAGCGATCAGAAGAGATGATTAAGGTTATCCAAGAGTGCTTTGACTGCATCGAAGTTGCAGCTGTGCAGGGTATTCGATGGGTTGCACGTACCTCAGCTACCAACTGGAGCATCGAACACCCTCTCACCGGTATGGATCTCATGGTCATCCTGACGCTTTGGCTGTATCGTCTGGAACACGACGAAGAACCCGCCACCGAGGAGGAACTAGCAATGTACAACAAGCTCCGCAATTTGTTCGATGACGATTCCGTGGATGTTTACG
This sequence comes from Pleoardoris graminearum, assembly GCA_030770415.1. Lineage (NCBI taxonomy): Eukaryota > Fungi > Ascomycota > Dothideomycetes > Pleosporales > Didymosphaeriaceae > Pleoardoris > Pleoardoris graminearum. Next base: position 72,328 of record JASEKS010000331.1, read on the forward strand.
GAGCGAAGCTAAGCTCTACGGTGGCCCGCCTTTGGGGAAGCATGATTGATGAGGTTGTTGTTTGGGGGTAAGTATTGTGCCATAACCACCGTCTATCCGCGCTAACTGTTCGCAGTATCACCAAGCTCATGGGTGAAGCCTTCAAACTGCACTCGCAAGCTCTTGTGGGCTACGAAGACGCCATGTCAGAACGCTCCGGCTCCGCCAGCCCTTCGATCGCTGCCGGAGGTGTTCAGGTTTTGGAGATGCAAATGGCTTACTAGGCGCCATCGCTACTCTTTCACGACCTTTACGACCTTCCATTCTTGTCTCCACCTTAAACTAGACTGTTTGCACATCTCCGCCTTCCATCATCGCAAGGGTTTGGAGCATGGCTCGGAGTTCGGTGTGTCATTTCCATTCGCCCTATCTATCGGTGCGGTGATTTTGAGCCTATTCCTATCGATCTTCTTTTCCATTTTCAAGAAGGGATCAGATCGGCGCATAGGGCGGTCTCGGTCCATTTGTAGACACAGCTGGGCTTGGGTTCTGCCCTGTTGGGTCATGGGCTCACACTACTAATATCTTTCCTAGTCTTCTCCGTACCCTCTCGTTGTTCTGGAAATTGCTGTTAGTGGCTGGCCCCATGCTGCGCTTCTGGTTCGTCATGGCTGTGCTACGGCACTTTTGTTAATGTTTGCTCTTTCCGCCATTTCATTTTGTTATATCTGATTATTTCCTTGGTCGATCTCCTTATCGCATATACCACTAGTACTTGTTCCGTAGGCCTACGCGGTGGAGAGGAAGGCGGGTCAATGGGTATGAGTAGCGTATTCAGGCGGGTTGCGGGTTGCTAAATAGTTATGTATAATAAGAAGCATCTGGGGAACTTCAGTGCATTGTGGTCATGTCCATGAATCTACCAGGTTTTGCCCGATGTGTGCAATGGTGGCTGCCAAGATTTCGGGAAATGCCAAGAAGGCGCTAAAGTACCAGCTTCGAATTTTCGAAAAAAATATCCGAGCACAGCTACCGCCAGTCCACCCGTCTGCCCCCGAATACACTCTCCTTTGGTTGCTCCTTTGCAAAGAGAAGATCCAATCTTCGATCGCGGCCTAGCCTCCCATTTCGCCGTTTCACCCAGCCTCAACCGCAAAAGGACCGCCGCGCATACGCTCATGATGGGCAAGGACAAGGACGAGAAGCGGGTAAAGGATAAGAAGGAAAAGAAGGAAAAGAAAGAGAAGCGCTCCGAGGTGGATGGAGTTAAGAAGTCTAAGAAGGAGAAGAAACTCAACCTCAACGGCGATGTCGCAGATGCGCTAGAGAAGGAGCTTGAAAAGGAACCCGAGGAGAGCATGGTGAGGGTCGTGGACGAGGATGGCGAGGTTGCGCCAAGAGACGTTCCAGCGAGTGCATTGGTGCCCATCGCGGAGCCTCTGTGCGAGGACACGAAGGACGTGAAGAAGGTGCTCAAGACGGTTAAGAAGTGTAAGCTCCATGATATGCGATTGGTACTAGCTTCGGGATGCTAACAACCACCCCAGCGGCTAAGAACAAGACCCTCCGCCGTGGCGTCAAGGAAGTTGTCAAGTACCTGCGGAAGTCGTCCTCCAATGCGCCGCCCTCGTCCGATATCAGCAACCCCTCCGCCCTCGTCATCATTGCCGCCGACATTTCGCCTATGGATGTCATCTCCCACATCCCCGTCCTCTGCGAAGACCACAATGTGCCATACCTGTTCGTCAAGAGCCGCGCAGAACTTGGCGAAGCGAGCGCGACAAAGAGGCCTACCAGTGTCGTTCTGGTCAGCAGGGAGCGAGTGAACAAGAAGAAGGACCTCAAGGACGAGGACAAGGCCGAATGGGATGAGGCGTACGGAACACTGAGAGATATCGTCATCAAGGCGAGCAAGACTGTGAGGAAGTAGTTGACGGCCGCACGCGTTTCCAGGGTCCGTGGGATGAAAATCAAGGCGGGCGTTATGGCGTTACCAAGCCCAAGGGCTCCGTGGTCTGAATTGTGAATTTGCATTGTATGAAGGCTTCGATGTTCCACGCCCTATCTACGACGGTGCTGTGACGGCTTTGTCAGAGCAGTGTAGTCAATCGACCACATACTAATGTAGCCTAACACGCGAGCCGACGACCGTTTCTGTGGAATGAAATCTTCATTGTTATAGTTATTCTCTAATCTCTCAATTCGTCCGATCCTGACACCGCCTTGATTCAAAGCGGACCATGTATGTGGCTGTGCTGCAACTTAGCAACCGCAGGCACGCACACTGCACACTGCACTTGTACCTCTCTAGGCGGCGATAACACATGTGGAGGCAACCGTGCCAGTGGAAGTTGATGGATTTGACGAGATGGTGTTGTTGAGGTTGTAGCCTGGGGTTGCGAACGTACACAATGACTCACAACAACCCCTCTACACTACAAATGGTAGCAGGATGACATTTTGTCTCCAAGCTTCCCGGGTGAAACCCGTCGGCGACTTCACCATTGTCTCACGACGGCGGAATATCCTACTTTTCAGCCGTACAACTATCCGGTCGGCGCTGAAAGACGCCTTGACGCAGCAGCGCTTGATACATCAAATTTACTCTTTCAGACCTGGAGTTCCTACGAATACTTCATCTCGTTCCCTACGAAAACGCCTTAGCAGCATGGTACAAATCGCATGGCCAAAGGACGAGCAAGAAGGCAAGAGCACGGTGAAGGGAAATACAGCCGAAGGCGAGACGGAATTGACAATCGTAATCAACGATTTGAACATAGCGACACCGTTCGTAAATGGGTTGCTTGCGGATCCGGAGACCTTGCTGAAAGTGCGGAGCGAGTATGACGGTTACGAAGAGCGAGACGAGACGAGAAAGAGACGCATGGTGTGGATGTTGACGTGGCAAACGGGCAAAGCGTGTCACAATGGGCGTTCGACCGCGCTGTTAAAGACAATCCAAAGCTGAAGGACCTGCGTACCGGAAGGCTCTGCGGCCCTGCCAACAGACTCCTCTCTGTACGTGCCTTCCCACCGTCATCTCACATGCAGCCAACTAACTCTGTTGTCCAGGCGCTCTCCTCGACCCCTCATCACAACCTCCAAGCCTTCATCTGGCCCAAACCAGACAATGACCTCCCCAGCACCCGCCCACCCCCCTTCTGGGAAGCCTTATACGCACATTCCGTCCACCTGACACATCTCTACCTGGGCTTCACAACCCATGAGTTGCAATACGCACCAGTTCCTCCGTCCTCAGACCCCTTCCCGCTCCTCCGATCCCTCCCCCTCTACGCGAGCGGTGCCCACGGCGACGGCGGCACCGCCATCGACATCCTCCTGAAGACGTCACCGGCCCTCGAAGAACTCCGCTTCAACTGACCCGTCTGCGACCTCGATTCCTGCCAAATCCAGAACGTTTGCTGGGCGTACACGTTCCCGAAACTGAAAAGGCTGGACGTCGCGGGGTGGGACTTTGCGCCGGGGGCATTTAAAGGCTTTCTGGAGCGCTGCGAGAGTGTTGAGGTTCTGTCGGATGTGGTGGATACGTATTATTTCGAAGAGACGGACGCTGCGTCGGACACGGGCGCAGATAAAAAGGAGGATGGAAATTTTGAGCTTAGAGCAGTGGATGCACAAGATCAAGGGGAGAAGTATGGGCTAGAGGCGCACATGTTGCCTAACGTGACGACGCTGTGCATAGGGAGTAACCCGGTAAGGTCGGTGGCGCGATGGTTCGATTCGGCTGCGATGCGTCCGATTCGGCATCTGCAGCTTCACAGTTATTTCGGACTGGCTCATCAACTGAACGCGCTGAAAGGGGCAGGGTCCGAATCGCTAGCGGGGCTGAAAGTCCTCGAACTTGATGGAATCATGACCTCGTGGCGCGTGGACGGCAGTGCTAGCGACAAAGAAGATGATAGCAAAGAGGACGATGAGAAAATGAAAGAGGAAGAGACACTGAGTGCTACGGCAAAAGCTCTGCAAGCTCTCCTGCCCAAATTGCCGGGTCTTTCAGAACTCAGCATCGAGCTTGACAGCGCCAACGTCAGCCTATATAATCCCGAGGAACAAACATCGATACACCCGCCGGCCATGTCGTCCCCAGATCTAAAGCTCCTCCCCGACTTACTCCCCAGGGACACGCGACTCGGGGCTCTGCGTCTTCGAGACACGAGGAGTAGCGCACTGCCGCAGGAACTGCTGGACAACATGCCTGGTGTACCGAATAGGTTGGAGTATCTGAGTTGGGAAGGTGAAGAACGGGTCTTGTATAAGCTCATTAGAGAAGGTGGCAAAGTGAAGGCAGAGCCTTGTAATGCGCCGAGAAAGGCGGTCAAGGGCGACTGGACTGAGGAGAGAATCTTGGGCTATGATTAAGGGCATGATCCGCTAATTGCCATATGGTTTGACCCCACTCCGTGTAGTTGATATACACTCAGCTCTTTTAAACTGTGCCAATTGGGCGCTGCGCCCGACCCTCCAAAGCGATCCACGAGAAGATAGCAAACCATTGAGCCGAACTTGAACAAACCCAGGTCGTCCTGTCCCTCGATTGCAGTCGAGGAGTCGAATTGCACACAGTCCCTGGATCCTGACCACAACGTAGGATATAATGCCATACAGTGTCACACATACAAAATGCTTTCGAGGGCCACGGCAAACTGAATTGCATCGCTCTATATACCCTCTAGAAACCGCCGCCCACACCCATTGTTGAGCAATACCGCATGCACATGCAGATCATATCGCGTGGTCCAAATCGTGGTATCTAGTCCTCGTCCTCGTCGGCGTCGTCGTTGACGACGTTGTAGAAGCGGAGCTCGTACACGCCCTTGGAGGTGGAAACGACGCGCAGCCAGTCACGGAGCTGCTGCTTCTTGAGGAACTTCTTGGTGCTACGCTTGCGTTAGCCAGATGCAACCGATCCAAGCGAGCGTCATCGTACAGGTACTTCAGGTAGCGGCCGGAGAACTCCTGGTGGGCAATGACCTCGATCTTGCCGTCGCCCTGCTGGGAGATCTGGATGGTGTCGCCGAGGTTGCCGGTGCGGCCCTCGACCTTGATGCGGTCGTGCAGGAACTTCTCAAAGGCCTGGATGTCAAAGATCTTGTCGTTGACGGGTTGCGAGCAGTTGATGATGAACTTCTTGGTGACCTTCTGGCCCTTCTTGGCCGCCGCTCCGCCGGTTGCGCGCTTCTACATGGTGTACTTTAGCCTACTGTTCTGTGCGAGGGAGCGTTGTGCTCAACCACGCGGACAGCAAAGCGTGTACGTACTGTTGCTGGCATCGTGAATATAGGAGGGGTAATACGCAAAGAAGTGGTTATCCTGCGCTAGGCTTGTGGTGTGGGCTGGAAGTCGTCGAAACGTTGGTCGCTTAGATTTTTTGCATGTTGTGGGAGCTTACTAAGTGCCAAATTTTCGCGTGCGCTGATTGGCTGACTGCACCGATAGATTCAACCCACAGTGAACGCATTTGGAAAGGTTTCCCGACAGACAGACGTTTGCGTGATCTCACGCATGGTGGCGGTAACATTACGGTAGGGGATAGTCGAGAAGTCTTACTGTACGGGAGGATCGACCGGAAGAGTACCGCTTGAATCAAGCATTACCATCTTAGGTACTTATTATTGCACATTCTTACCTAGGTAAAGGTATGGAGCGAACCCGCCCAACTCTGACTATTAGTTACAAGTACATCTAGCTTTCGAAGAAAACCGCATGGGATTTTAAAGCACCAGGCCGGCAAATAAAGCTGCCATCCCCAAGACACCGTTCACAGTAAGCGAAGATCCAGCACCAGGAGACTTAGCAGGTGAACTGCCGCCGGGAGCTGGTGCACCGCTTGATGTGCTAGGCATGCCAGGCTTCGTTATCTCCCCGCCAGAAGGACCACCAGCCGGTGCAGTCGCATTGCCCTTGACAGCTGCAGCCCTCATCCTGAAAGCCTCGAGGGTGTTGTGCGCGGTTTGCGGTGGGTTAATCACGGCGACCTGGGAAAAGGTTAGCATTGATCACCTACTCGAGATTGAAAACAATAAAATAGCTGTAGCTAGCTACGCAAGTCTACAATCTTCAACCTGAGAAGACTGAATATTTCCAAGCTTCACGGCACCGTGAAACGGCCACTCTGTCTCCGAGCCACTCACCATGCCCGCGACGCAGTGCGGCTTCGGGTTGTTCTGGGGACAGTAGAGCCAGATAGGCTTTTTCTCGTCCTCGACCTTCACGGTGAACGTCTTGTTCTATGCACGATTACCAACAACATCCTCTACAAATACAGGTATTAGTGACTTACGGCACGACCAGCTGCGCTGGGAATGAAACCTGAGAAGATACCCTTCCCGTCTGCACTGGGATTGCAAGGGTTATCGAAGTCGGCCTGGACGACTGCGTGATTCTGAGGGTAGAATTCGAATGCGATCTCGTCGCCGGTTTTCGCGTAGATGGTGTCGGGGGTAAAGACAAAACCGTCCTTGCCCACTGCTACAGTCTGTGTAGCTGGGCCAGCGCTCCATGTGCCGGTTGGGTAGACCGCAGAAGTTGCCGTTCCGTTGAGGACGGGATAGTTGGCAAAAGCCAAAGGCAGAGTGCCAAGAGCAACGGCAATGAAAGACGTAGTAACCATCTTGACTTATATTAGAAAAGGAGAAGAGTGAAGGAAACCAGGGCCGTCGAAATATCGAAGTGAGTTTGGATTTGGGTCTGATCTGGCTACCGTATCCCCATGGAACCATCAGCCTTATGTACCTTGACTCCAAAGTACCGACCTCGAAATCCAGGACTTCGGGCGCCGTCCGAAGCCATCCATCAGCAAAGATATTTCGGCATTGTCGAGGAAGGTGCAGTTTGCGCCTCACGGGAATTGCTAATCCGGGCTTGGTCGTAGTACGGAAGTGAGCATGCAAGCCACAGCTGTCCCCTTTGGGAAGTCGTAAAGCGAAAAGAAATAGCTGCCGCGAGCAAGATCTCCAATGCGTCCGCTTCTGAGCTTCCGTTTGGGTTTGCAAACAGAATGATAGCAGCCGTTTTTGATGGCGGCTACACATGCGGAGCGGCGCTTAATCGCGCTGCACGACGCTGACCATGTAGCGCGATGCTCTCGGCGAGCACAACTCTGAAACGGCTATCATTGAACCTCATTCAGCGAGTTGAAAAAAATGAATCCGCTCTCTTATTCCAGCTACGGTGGTGTTTAAAACTGATGTGCTTCATCCGACTATGTGATGGTGTCAGCAAGCCGCCTCTACCCATATGCCAAGCACCAGATCATTGGCTAATGAACATAAATAGCCCGGTTGACAAAGTTCGTCCGGTGCCCAGCCCCGTACCATCTATCGGCCATTCGCGAACGAACATGCAAGGATAGATGTTACGTACTTAGACAGCCTCGTGGCTGAAGACGTCGATGACCCGGTCCCTTCTGCCAAATTGTTGCTGCACGTTTTCCCAGGTCCCGACCAACAATAGCAGTCTCTGCTTTAGATATATTGAGTCCTGTAGCCTACTTATGTGAAGTCCCGGAAGTACTGGCGAAGAATTCGACATGCAAAGAAGCTGTCAGATTTATCCTGTTTCTATGTGTCCACCGCGCCTCTCCCTGTAGGCTTTAATAGGTGCGCGCAAGGCAACAGGGTTGTGGAGGTGACCTGATTTGACGAAGTTGGCGTTGAGGGGGAGGAATTTGTTGACCTTACCCTTGTGGTGTTTATAGGATGAGGCACATTAAGTAATGTATAAACCATAGGCCTAACCCTTACCTATAGAAATATAAAAGTATATATAATAAAATATAATAAATGCATGTATATACTCCTCCTTTTTTAAAAACCCTTTTAGTCGCCTCTAGGTACTATAGTTATACTCTTTACTTAATTAATATATATATATAAATTAATTCTAAAAGCTCTAGATAGAAGAGAAAGACCGGTTATATAATATACTAAAGTATTCTTAGTTCGCGTTACAGCAAATATAATCCCAAGAAAACGAGACGTACGCGCGGGAGATGTATTCACCGCGCACACCTCCGTAGTCTTCCTCTACATGTCACGGAGCTGGTGTCAAGAAAGCCAAAGAAGATAAAGGCATGCGGATTTATACGAGCTCGGATTGTTGATAAAAATAATTGTTCAAGAAGTGGTAGAGATGAAGAGTTGAGCCAAGAGCACCTCGGCAGAAGGAAGTCGGGGCCGGACTAGCTGTATTCGCTCTAGATCTCATCTTTTCTTTAGGGCCGGACAGCACCGTGAGACAGCTGGAAACTTCACGAGGCTTCATTGCTACTGTGCGAGCACACCTTCAAAGCATTTCAATATTGGAGCTGCACGTTCGTCCACATTTGGTCTAAGCTGCGATTCTCGGAGCGCTCGACCCGTTTATCTTCCCTTTCGAATATACCCGGGAATCGTCCTCGTACCTCAGCGGCCCAGGGGTGCATTACCACTTATCCAACGCTCCATCTCCACGTCATTTTTCGTCTTTTCTCGCGTCGATAAGCTGTCTCTTGCTATGTCCAGATTATTTTACTTACCCAGCGCATCCCACCCTCAAATATACATCTCTCCATCATTCGGTCATGCCGCATACATATATTAACCCCATATTAAGTATCTGGGGTGCATCAAAGCTTAACCGTCCGGTACAGGTTCAGCTCGGCACGTTAAATACCGGTATGCCACCGGCTGCAACCAACCATCACGCGCATCGATGTGGAGGGGACGACCTTTAGTGCTCACCGGCCCGGGATTGCGAGAGGTGTTATACGAGCTCTCAATATCTAACCATTATCGCAACCATTTGCAGATGGCCACTGGAATGGACTTCCAGGCTCTCGCGGGCACATGACACGGGGTTGGGTGGCAACAGGAAATTGTGAAGGCCAGGGCAGTCGATAGATAGAGTAATGGGAGTATAAAGGGTGACCCGTCGTAAGCGGTCTTCATTGCGCTGTCTCGTATCCCCGCGTGTATTGTACATTCCAACGAGGATGTTGCTCTCCAGCGCTGTCACTGCCTTGGCTCTTCTCGCCGCTCAGGTGTCCGCTCATGGAGCCGTCACCTCTTACGTGATCGATGGGGTCAAATACCCAGGATACGAAGGCTTCGCACCCGCAACCAGCCCAAAGACGATCCAGAGACAGTGGCCGGATTATAATCCCACCTTCTTGGTCACGGACAGGAAAGTGATGTGCAACGGCGGTACTAGCGCAGATCTCAGTGCTCCAGTCAAGGCTGGCGGCAAGGTCAAAGCCATCTGGAAACAATGGACACATGCTCAAGGACCCGTCATGGTTTGGATGTAGGTTTTTTAGATATGCAATCGAGGTAGATGTCCAATGTTTTGGCTCATACTGACTTCATCAGGTACAAGTGTGCCGGCGACTTCAAGTCTTGCGATGGATCGGGCAAGAAGTGGTTCAAGGTGAGCGATTGCTCTTAGTGATATAATGGAGAATGACCAAGGCTGACATTAAGGAGATCGACCAAAAAGGCATGACCGCGCCGCCTCTGTCCGGAACAGCATGGGGAGCTAATGACGTTTTGAAAAACTTGTATTGGGAGTCTAACATTCCGAGCTCTTTGGCCCCTGGCAATTACCTCATCCGTCACGAGCTCATTGCTCTCCACCAAGCAAATACTCCTCAGTTCTATGCTGAATGCGCTCAGCTCCAGGTCACCGGCAGTGGTTCCGCCCAGCCTAGCGGGGAATACCTCGCCACCATCCCCGGATACGCCCCGCAGAGCGACCCTGGCATCACGGTGGATACATACATGAGCAAGCAAACGACTTACACTTGTCCTGGACCCAAGGTTTGGACTGGCTAGAGGAGTATCGAGCTCATTGAGGTCTATGTCAGCACCTCTTGCGATCTCCTAACATCCTTTACTGCATATATGCGTTGGCATATGGTACAATGACAAGCTTTGCAATCTCAAGCTACTCACTCCGTTCCCAGCGTTCATGTACATTGAGGTGATCTCATTCGAGACTGAATTGCGTGACATTCGATATAGACGATGAGAAAACCAAAGGGGATTCGAACCAAAGTTGTTCTTCTTGGTCATATGAAAATAATGCACTTCGTTGGGACAATGCCCAGAGACCTCATCGTTTGCTGAGTAAGCGTCCACATGTGCAACCTTGGAAAATCATCGGTCACATGCAATCTTTAGACCCCACCACGCGAACCCCCCGAGACCGAACGCTACCTCTCCTCGGCGCGAATTCTTCTGGCCAATCTCCGCCACCATATTTGCAGCCGAGAGCGCCTTCGACTGGTCGCTTGTTCGTGATGCCGTATTTCTTGCATCGCGCAGTACCGCAGTGTGTGGGCAGCCGAACCTCCTCTAGGCTTCAACACACATGCGCGCAAGGCTGTCGTGGCAGCCAAAGAAGAAAGCTCTAGTGCTACCGTGCACGCGTCGTTTGTTGAGACGTAAAAGGAGTCGAGGAGTTGCAAAGGTCGTGTCCGGATGACAGATGCGAGCGAAGCGTTTGAAGCTGAGGTGCGCATCCTGAAACATCCAGCCATGCGACAAGTCCATGGAGCGGAGTCCGTCGCATCCAACAGGCGAGCACAACATAAGCCGAGGGTTGGTATGCAGCATCGCCTTGCATCCTGCTGTTCAACATTCCTCTTTCCCTTCTCATAATGACCTTATTTCTCTTGCCTGGACGCAGTCTCTCTTCGCCATTGTGAACTGTTCGCGCCTACTGTGCCGCGCAAGCAATTTAGCCGCACCCAGCACCGCCTGATCGCCCCCATCGTGAAACACTACGCGGAACCGCACCGCAGCGCATCGCGCATAACAGCTTCCAACAATCATCACCACACCGAGCGCTTAGGTTTTACGGCGCAGCAGCGCTCGCCTCTTGCCGTTCTCTTCGCCAACCTGTCTTACCAATATATTTACGAGCCGGTCTCGCTTCCCTTCGAGATGTATTCTTTCATTCTTGAGTTTTACGCCCTTGTCTTTTTAGCCTATGCTTTCTATTCCATTATCAAGGTCACAAAGGATGAAGCAAAGATCGTCGTTCCTCTTCGCGACCTGGAGCTTCCTCTCCCTGTACGCGGCAGCCGGTCTCTGCACAGCCGAACCTCTTCTCCAGCACGGAGCACCATTTCCCGGCCTCGGTCAACGTCGAGCTCAACAACAGCGCCGAGCTCAATCGACTCCAAGCCAGCCTCGCTACCGAGCTCCAGCTCAAGGCGAAGCTCCTTCTCCCTTTGGTCCCGGAAGCCCAAGCCAACTTCAACAACCGGATCTGCAGCATCCAAGCCCAAGTCAAAGTCCCGCCCGACGTCGCTTCGCAGCATCGCGGAGAACAAATACAGGGGTATGCACCTTCACGGTCTCGCAAGTCCAACGATGCACTCCGGATTCTCCGGATTCTATAGCGGAGCTGGTCAACTACCTTCAAATTAATACGCTCTACGCGCCCGATAGTACCATAGGCGCGGATCTTCTTCATCAAAGGCCCGTTGCAGAGTATAACAGCTACCAGCACTTGTATGCTAATGAGGCTCGGGATGTTGGAAACTTGAAGGACGACAGTCGCACCCTTACGATTGTCGAGGGTGAAGAGGGTGATCTCAGGTTCTCTTACGGTGCGGCTGAGTGGACGGAGAAAACCCGGACGGAAGATGAGGGAGCTGGCTGGTGCGAGGAGGCTGAATGGTACGAGGGCGAAGATGACTGGAGTTGCCCGCATGACGACAGAATCGCACAAAGGGTGAGTCCGAATGATGCAGTTTGACCATGGAGGCAATATTAATTTGGAACAGAAGAGAACCATCCGCTGCGGCTTTCTGTGTGCAAGGATAGAGAGGCTGGAGTTGAAGTGACCTCCGTTGGAGATGACTTAAGGGAATTGTCGCATTTCGGAGTAGGATTACGCGGGTGCCGTATCTTACCGAAGAACCCTTCAAACAATTTCAATGTACATTCTTGATAAGATGAGCTGTCCATTCAGGAAGGCGGCGTCGCGGCGGTCTGATCCTGCCAAAGATAAGGCAGGGACACGTATATAGACCGTCCAGTCAGGACTCCGCGATCAAGTCGAACAATGTTCCCGAGCGATCCTGCCCTGCCAAATATCCCGATCCTCCCGCATGCTCGACATAAGCGGCACGCCTAACGTGCCGTGGGGCATCGGACATGGACTCTTAAAGCTGAAGCAGGCCCCAGTGGCGCAGCCTTCCTGCCGTTTGCATGAACGCATGGCGTCACGGTTTCATTCCGCAACGACATTCAATAAATACACGACAGTGGCGTTCATGCTATGGTGCTACTTTCAGCTCAGCTATTGCTAGCCCGAAGCTTTAACGGTAGTAAAACTACGCGATCTTTCTAATATATTATAAAATAATACTATATAATAAAAATAGCAAAAAATTTTTTTTAGATTTTCTTTTACTACTCTATAAGATACTACTAAAAAAGAAGCTAAAACTTTTTTTAAAAGTTTTTAAATACGGTACTTATTTTTTTAAAAAAATAAAATTACGCTTTTAGCGTAGTATATTTATTTAAAAAAAATTAATTACTAACTACTATAGGGGTTTCTGTAAAACAGCTCTATAATATCCTAAATATAATAATAAGAGATAAAAATAGCGCGTAGTTATATATTAATATATTATACTAAAAATAGTTTATTATTATAATAAGTTAAAATAGTAATATATAAGTAAATATTATTTTTTAACTTAGTACGTAGCGTCTATTTATAAAAAAAAAAAGTAGTAATAGCTTACGCTATTACTAGTATATTAAAAAATATTAATATACGCCGGTGTCCTTAGTACTATATATATATATATATATATATATAATCGACATATTAAGTATAAAGGTATACACATACTCCTCCTTTTTTAAAATTTCTTTTAGTCACCCTAAGCCACTACAGTTACACTATTTGTTTAATTAATATATATATATATAAAATAATAATAAAATATATTTATATACTAATTGAATAAAAAGTGTAGCTATAGTAGCTCGGGGCGACCAAAACGGGTTTTAAAAAAGGAGGAGTATGTATATACCTTTATAATATAATAATAAAAATATAACTAGTAGTCTACTACGCTAAATAGATACTTATATCTTTTTTTTATAAATATTACTATATATACTATATTATAATATAGATAAATAACCCTATAAAAGTAATACCTATAGTAATTTTTACGTAATTAAATTTATTACTATACTACTAATAAAAAAACTCTTAATAAAAACTTTTTTATTAACTACTTTTATAGAACTCTAAAGTACTATAATAAGATTTAACTATTATAAGTAATTTATAGGTACTATAAAAGAAACTATAACTATAATAGCTATAGACTACGTCTTTATAAAAAAGAAGTAGGTCTAGTATATATTATACTTATACTTATACTAGCACAGCTACAGTTACGGCTATAGCTATAGTAATAATAATTATTACTAATCTATATAGTCGCGAAGATAATAAACCCTAAAAGTCTTATTATAGGTAACTTAAAATATATTTATAAATAGAAGTAGTAACTTTTAGCTATACTAAATAACTAAAATAACTCTAACTATACTAAGTTTAAAGATAAGATAGTAACTATTACCCTAATAATAGTATAGCTATAAAACGTAAAAAAGCTAGTAAAAATAGTTTAAGTAATAATATAAAAAAATTATATATAAAATAATAAACACGACTAGTAAATATAATAAATAAATATAATAAATATAGTACTAATATATAAAAAAAAAAGTAGAAAGAAAAGTGTTATAAAATACCTATTAGTATAAATAAAATAATATATAATAGTTTAGATATAAAATATAATAATTTAGGTATAAAAAAAATAAGTAATTATTTTTTTTTAAATAAAGCTACGCTTTTAGCGCAGTATCTATATTTTTAAAAGAAATAACTACTAACTATTATAGGAGTTTCTGTAAAACAGCTCTATAATAATCTAAATATAATAATAGAAGACGTAGTCCGTAGTTATATATTAATATATTATACTAAGAACGTATTTATTATATTTAATTATAATAAATTAAAATAGCGTCGCCTGTAATAAGTTAATATATAACTTCTTTTAATCTAGTACTAGACGTCTATTTATAAAAGAAAAAAAAAGTAGTATATCTACTACGCTAGTAAATAGGTTAGGGTTATAGACTACTTAGGGTTATATAAACTAAAGAATATTAAAGTATTTTTTAAAAAGTATATACTAACTTTTTAAATATAATTAATTATATAATAATATAATAATATAATTTTTTACGTATAGGCCAGAGTAAACTTATAAATTATAAAAAATATATTTTAGTTGCCTACACAACCACTACAGCTATACCCTTTTATTCGGTTAATATATAAAAATATATATATAAAATATAGTTTATATTATTAAATATTACATAATTTAAAATTTAAACTGAGAGCAAGACTGGATTTTAAATTATAAAATATTTAATAATATAAAATATATTTTTTATAATTTATAATTTAGCTTTGGCCTATACGCTAAAAAGTATATTATTATATTATTACATAATTAATTATATTTAAAAAGTTAGTATATACTTTTTAAAAAATACTTTAATAATCTTTAGTCTATGCGACCCCAAGTGGTCTGTGTGACCCCAACTCATTCGCCAGCCTAATATCTACAGTATACTATAAGGTATTAATATATACTAGCGTTCCCGGTACTATATATATATATATATATATATATATATATAATAATTAAAAAAATATGATAAACAGCTTACTATACTAGGTAACTATATTATACTTTTTTTTATAAATATTACTATATATACTACATTATAATATTAATAAATAACTTTATAAAAGTAATACATACAGCGCCTTTTATATAACTAAATTTATTTTTATATTACTAATAGTATTCTTTTTACTAAATATTTTTAAAAAGCTCTAGAGTACTATAGTAAGTTTTAGTCTACGTAAATAATTAAGTAGTATAGAATAAATAGTAAGTTTAATAACTTTAAACTACTATTCAATAGTAGAAATAGGTAAGTATATACTATACTTAATATGAAGGCATGCACATACTCCTCCTTTTTTGAAACCCCTTTTGGTCGCCTACACAGCCACCACAGCCACACTTTTTATTCGATTAATATACAAATAATATACAAATATATACTATACTTATTCAACTACAGCTATAGCTATAGTAATAATAATTATTACTAATTTTTAAGGGCCTATGCGTGCAGTTTTCGACACATTAAGTATAAAGGCATATATATACTCCTCCTTTTTTGAAACCCCTTTTGGTCGCCTACACAGCTACTACAGCCACACTATTTATTCGATTAGTATATAAATATATATTACTAATTTATATAGTTATAATAGTAAAGAACCCTAAAAACTTTAAAAAATCTAAAAATTTTATTATAAATACTAATCTAAATTATATCTATAAATAAAAATAGTAGCTCCTAGTTTTACTAAATAATTAAAATAACTTTAACTATACTAAGTTTAAAAATAAAATAGTAATTATTACTCTAATAGTAGTATAACTGTAAAACGTAAAAAATTTAGTAAAAATAGTATTAGTAATAATATTTTAAAAGCTAGTCTAAAGGTAAAAAAAGAACTAAAAACTATATATAAGATAGTAATAGACGGTAATTAATAATAATAGATATATATTGTAGACGATAAATAAGTATAAAAAAAAGAAAAAAAGCGTTATAAAATACCTATAAGTATAAAAGAAATAAGTAGTTAGTACAAAAAAAAAAATATCTCTTTTTTATCGTAAATCTATAAATAAGTGCTATTATAACCTATTAAACTCGGCTATTACGATTAAGTCCGAATAAGTAATTAGTACTAAAAAAAAAAAGTCTCTATCTTATTATAAAAAATCTATTAATAAATACTATTATAACTTATTAGATTTAGCTATTATAGTTAAGCCCGGAAATACAGTACTATAAAAGACTTAAATAATATATTTTATTAACTTAAAAACTAATATTTTACTTTTTTATAATATCCTTCTTAATACTTATAGTAGAAAAAGTATAATAGTAAAACTTTATTAAATTATAAAAAAGTAAATAAAATTTATATAAAACCTTAAGTTTTTTTTTCATTTTTATAAAAGATAAAAAAATTTATTTTTAACTCTATTTTCTACTAGTAGAACTAAAAATTATAATCTTAGAGAGATAGTAGTAATTTTGATATTTAAGGGCCGGCGTACGACGCAGGAGGTTATAATAACTTAACACACCGATGACTAAATACATTTACCCTTCTCCAGTAGAGTAGGAACTCCGCGCGATTTATGCCACTGGGGGGCTTGAAAGCACTTCTAGTCGGCAAAGACGAACAAAAGCTACCGTGATATTTGTGCTAATTAGCAAACAATAGCAACTCAGAGTATGTTCAGTCATCCATTGGTATCGTGCGGCTGATGGTAACACTGATCTACATCCACAATTACTAGTCTACTGTGGCGCATCCTGCTACTGCTGTCGATCCCTGCAAAGACCTCGCCGTATCGGAGCACATGCGCTTGATAGGATGTCGGCAGCGAAGATCAAATAACATACCTGGAGTATACCAACAAGTCCACGAAGCTATCCGTAGAAAGGGCAAACTTTACCCCTGCAAGTATACCTAGGTATCATGCACAAGTTGTAGGACATGGGAAAAGTACTCCCGGGTTTTCTAAGATTTTTTCGGCTCGCATTATTATCAGAGACAATGTTCAGACTCTGAAAGTCTATTGCAGCCGCAACCAAGGTCAGATTTTGTGAGGCGCAGAAAAAGGTGGCTGTCGAACGTGGATTGACGACTATCCCGAATGGCTGCGTAGCTTTTACTTTTTCCTACGGTATGTTTCTCAGCTGCGAACATGAAAGGGATGTGAAGTTTGCCATTCCATTTTCAACAGTATTGTCCCATCTTCACACACTCACTTTGTGATATCTCAAGTCTTTCCCACTTCTGGCAACACCTTTGTTAAGATCAAACCTCAATATGCGCTTCTCGCTCGTCGCCCTCGCCTCTATGCTGTCTATCTGTTCCGCTACGGCGGTCGACCTGCAACCTGAGAAATGCGATCTTATTTGCAGGTGGAAGATGGGCTTGGAATTGAGGGATGCAAAGTTCAATCCAACATTCCAGGCGAATTCTTTTTGCGTCAAGGTGGGTTGCCTCTAATACGTCCTCCATTTGTGACACGTTGTAGGCCAAGTTGTGGGCGATTGTACCGAGGGCGTCAAATGTTGCTTCGCCGCGCCTGTTCCACTCACCATCCCTTCGATTGGCCTCGCCATGAGAGTCCGATGTGCGGAGTCAAAAAGCCTAGGAAGAGCCTAGGGCAGAAATCAAGATAGATGGGATACAGCACGTTGCAAAGTCTTGTGGCTCTGGAATGGGAACAGTGGGGAGCAGAGGAGAGAAGGAAACGTTGGCGCTCATTCCTATGAGTGTCACTTCATATTACGCGGACGCTCATTATTCACCGGCTTCAACCACATTCATTCACGAACCAACGAATCAAGTACATATACTACCTAGGTATAAGTAGTGCAGCATCAATATCATCGTTGATGGTCATTAGGCGTGGCAGTATTTTCCAAGGTCGCATGTTAACAAAAGTCTTCTTCTGTTCGTACAGATGACGGCAATGGTGAAGACGCGCAGCCAACCTAGGAAATACCGAACCAGCTAGACCAGATTATATTATGCTTAGTCAGTACACAGATGATCTATCACATGTCCTTATCATTACCACGTTAGAATAAACGTCCTTCTAATTTTGCCGACAATCAACTCCCATTGCCAGACATCCAGAGCCATACGGCTCTCAGCTTTTGAAATCACTGCTTTCCGGCTTGCCACCACCAAACTGCGTTCCCTCACTGCGTTGTCGCTTTTGGACGAAGTCCTGGCGTACCTCTCGTACTGGATTGCCAGACATCTACAGTCACGGGCTACCTAGGTAGTCAAACTACTTTGCAAAGGCTGTAGCCACTCATCATTAGTAATGTTCGCGGTCGACATAATGCAAAGTAATCGTCGTGGAGTAGGCCGCAAACTGAGCTGGGTCGTGGAGGGCTTACGTCCATGGCAAAGGCGAGCCATTCTGGTTCAATTAACACACTACCATTAGTCACTGTGCTGCCATGGATATATTGCTTTTTCAGGTGACACATGGGAACCACAAGAGCAGCACACTTGTGACTCATTGGACCGTGAACCTGGAGAGACCGGAAGGAGGCTGTTCGCCACTCAGAAATAAGGAGGTCGTGAAGGAAACGGTCGGATTTGGCTTCGAAATGCTGTGCACGGTGCGGAGCTGTTATCAGGCCTGGGATGTACTATTCGTAGCCGTCATTACGAGCTAATGTAAGCCTCGCTGCCTACGTATGAGCATACATACGTTGCGGAAGCGGGATGGCGTGACCACACTTTGCGCGGATAGTAGGGAATACTCGCTTTTCTACGGGAAGCAGGACTTCTTATGGAAATTCCGAACATGACGCGGAGCGTGCGCGACCGTCACAGTGAATATATGTTTAAGTGATATTCACTTGTTATTAATGGCAACCGAGATTTCAGCCGAACAACGAGGTTATCAAGGACATCCGCGAAAAAGTCTAAACTTATCATCAGTGCGGAGATCATGCCACTGTGGGTCTATCTCGAACAACGCAGGGCGCGTTGGAGGACGCGTAGTCGACGGTAAATGCCTAAGTAGCGACAGGTGTATCGATGAGGCTAAGCTCTGCTTCAATTCAGCAACTCAATGCAGCTATGGATGTTCATTCGCACAATTACCTACGGGGCATCGGAGGTTATTCAGTCACGCGTTAGATCATTTACCTAGGCATAGATAATTACATACCTAGGTAGTCTAGTCTATACATGACCTAAAAACCTCTGGTGCCCCGAGTACGCACGAAACCGCTGCCGGCTAACCAAGCCTGTAGTGCATTGTGTTCCCTTATATGGAATAGTTTGTGAACATCAGCACCTCAAATCTCACGAATCCTTCACAGGCCGGAACGGAGTATGACGGACGTGTTAGTCGCCGCACGACTAGAACCATCATCTTACAACAGCCAAATATCCCTTCCATACATTAGCATAATCGGTGTCCTCTCAGTTCCTTACCTATTCATGAATGCAGGTTGCACGCGCATCATATGATAATGCGCAATGTCCGGTAATGGTCGAGACGCTGATAATGTCTGAAGCGATCTGCGGATGCACTCGGGGCATTTTCGTTGAGGCTACGCCCCAGCCCCGGACTGCAGAGCCCCGCGTATCCTTGCCCGCCCACATTCTGGACTCTCCCCCGCTGTGGGCGAGATGTTTCGAATTGTTTCGATGCAGCGGCAGAGCGACGTTGATTCCATGCAGTGGGGATATAGTCGCAAGGCTAGAAGTGATATCTGAGTCGTAGGAAACGTCCAGGGGATGAACTGACTGGCCAAACGCGAAATTACCATCACCGTGCGCTTCCTGGGGACTAATTACATCGCACCATTGAGATGACTGAGACATGCGGAAAGATCGAGATTGTTTGAAGAAATTATTGAAGTGGGAGAGGATCAAACAGTGCGCCGCCTCATTGCCTGACGGTCAACTGAGCACGACGAGTGCACGCATGCAACGCATGGTACTTTGCGACAACAGAGTTTAATTAGACGAAGGCATTGATATTTTCCTCAACTTTCCGCGGCGAGAAAGCGTCCGGGGTCCGATTGCCATGAACGGCAGGTTGTAGCGGTTGGCGTCGCGATTCAGTAACGCTGCAGCGATCACCTTCGGACAGGGGACAGCACGCGAACAGACGAACACGTACGTTTGCCTTGGCGATCGAATTATGGCCTGGCGGCTCTCGTACACGGTTAGCTAAACAACTGCTTTTCAAACCTTATAAAACAAAATGTTACAGATTATATTCAACTCGAACTGCCATTCTGGGGCACAATGCTATAAGCCAGGTACGCAAGACATAACAGAAAGCCGTCAATTTCATCGTGTCCGAAACGCCTTTGAATCGACAATGTGGACCGGCATCCATGGTTGCATTTCTCATAACGTCTAGTGGTAGTAGCCGCTTTGGTTGTGCTTCTTCTTGTCTTTGTGCTTGTCCTCAAGCTTGGATCCTAGGACAGCTCCAGCTATGGCACCGATAATACCATGTCCACCCATCTTATTGCCACCGAAATAGCCGGCGGCACCGCCTCCGAGAGCGCCCATCAAACCTCGGTCGCCCTCGGCTTGGGCCTGAGGATCGGTAGGACCGTGGTTCTGCTGGCCCTGCTGACCGTACTGGCCCTGAGGATAGTGATCTTGCGGATAGCCGCCCTGCTGTGGATATTGCTGCGCGGGTGCTTGGCCGGGATATGGCTGTCCATAGGCACTGCGAGGTATTAATTGGCACGTTTCGGAGCATGTCGAAGTAAAGGACTCACCCAGGCTGCTGATTGTACTGTTGGTTGTACTGTTGATCGTGCCCTTGTTGGCCGTTCTGGAAGCCGCCATGTGCTGGAGGTCCATAACCAGGATACTGCTGCTGCTCGCCATAGTAGTTCGATTGTTGTTGTGGCGGATACTGTTGATAGTTCTGGTCGTAGCCACCTTGCTGTGGTGGCGGGTATGCTTGCTGACTCGGCGCCGGGGATCCGTATGGAGGAGCTCCGTACTGGTTGTTCGGTGGATACTGCTGGCCGTACTGGTGGCCTTGGGTATACTGATCATAGGGGCCCGACATTGCGAAGATAATGATGTTTTGGGAGGATGAAGGACGATGCGGATGTTGTTGGTTCGGAAGGAGGGGTATGGGCTGAGCCTAGGAGGGGCACAAGCAATGACGGAACTCGAATGGACAGTGCGAAGGTGGGATGAGATATACAAAGGGGCACTACCACTGTCTTTATTAGACTACGGCACCTCGGATCCGACCTGCTGACTGAAAAGAATTGCCTCTTGTTAAGCAAGGAGGCGAAGCAACCACGAATCTCGGTCGAACGCGCTCAGCCTCAACAGTAAACAGCGATAGCAGCCGCCGAACACATATTTCCTCACTCGTACCCAATCTACCCCGCAAGCAGCTTCCAGGCCTCAACGACTACTGGCATACCACAGCGATATAAGCGACGCTCTCTTGCACTGCGTTCGCCTTTGCCAGCAATGTGCCCAGCCTAACCGGCATCAAAGTCATCGAGAAACAGAGGCTCCGGTCCTTGTGCGCATCACTCGAGACCTTTTTCCACGCCTGGGTAATGTTTTCGGCCGGCTGATATCAACAACCACACCTGGGCACTGCGGCCCGGTGGCGCAGTCATTGTGGCTTAGCCACCGCCATAAAATTCGCGCCTCCCAAAGATTCCGAACAACGCGCCACCCAGGTGAGGGAACAACAACAACACAGAACGCTTGAGATGACGCTATGAGATGTGGACCAATGGCAAAATCGTGTGGAGCCGCTCCGCTTAGCGAGCCTTTGCCTCGAAGCAGGTGTTGAAACGCGACCACGCTGCCTGAGACAAGTCCAAGACAAGCGTTCAGGGGTCGCGTCCAGCCTTCCGATGTGCGTACGCCCATGCTCGGTAGACCGGCGGCGCGGTCATCTCCCAAACAAGGCAATTACTCGCGGAAAATATTACAAAACTAACCCCATGAGGGGATATGCCTACTGCTAAAGCCCCTAATCTCGCCGCTTCCGCCCGCGTGCGCTGCGAGGGGTGTCGGATGCACTTGGGTCCTTCAAACCGACACGGGACTAGCAGCGACACATGGTTAGCGTTGTTCATGCGCTTCCTCATATCCCCCTCACTGTCCTGTCGCAGCACCATGTGGTCTCGGCCGTCGCCCAGCCTGCTGCTGCTGCTCGCTGCTGACTTGCCTCCGTCTTCCCTTCGTTCCGCAGCCGGGCTGCTATTGCTAATCCTTCATACTCTCGTTCACCTTCCCTTCTCTTCTGCCTCCCTCGCGGCGGTCCTAGCAGGCTTAGGACTCTACATCCACGATCCACCTTACCCATCTCGAGCGCGGGCGAACCTCAGATGTTGTTTGTGGACTTCTTTGAGCGGCACGATTGAGAGGGCCTGTCGGCCCCAAGACCCCACCATTCAACATGCCGGTTCCAAGGGTCCAGAGGAGAGACGAGCTTGTGAAATATGTCGTGGTGGATAGGGCTGAGGAGGTTTGGGCACAGGAGGCGGATAGTTCGCGCATCGAGTTGGCACCGACTCCAACTACGTTCAGCAGCCCTCCGCATAGCCAGATCCAACCTCGGCCCACAATACTTCAGATTAGGGAGGACCCCGATGAGGATGAGGATGAGGAGAGCAAAACGGAATTGGTACGCAAAGGATCATGCAAGAACACTTGGTCAATTACATCTGACTAGAGCAGTGGACGCTTACCGTGATGAACACGCAAGCAACAGGGGCCCTTGCTGCCAGCGACCCGACCGCCACGGTCGTGGTTGCATTGGAGCCTTCTGATCCCCACAGAGACGTGGAATCCGGACGTGATGGGGGTCGTAGAGGCATTTCCCAGACAACAGAACACTTGCTCATTGCAGCTGGATCAATCGGTATGGGACGAATACCCGGTATCCTAGGCGTCTAGCTGACAGGTTTAGGTGCCACAATCATTATTGTCATGATCGCCTTAGCCATCTATACGATGCGCAAACGAGGTCTTACGCTCTCTCAAGCCATCAAACAAGGTAGGCAGCAAGTCACCCGACGGGGCCCGCCGCCACCGCCTAAATTCGAAGGCGAGTGGGATGCCAAGCAGTCATTCAGCAACGGTTACGGTTCTATCAGCAACAATACAGTCACCCCTCCGCAAGCTGCGATGGCTCGTTCTGGTTCGTTTTCGTCACAGAGACCTCTGATAGCCCTTGATCGTAACAACAGCTTCAATTCACAATCTCAACCAAAATTCTCCGCGCATACGAAGGGGTCGACTTTTCTCCTTGAGTCCCCGCCGCCGCCGCGTCGCAACAACTCATACCGTCGCGATCCCAGCACAACTCCATCGTCACCAGTGCTCGGCCAGCAAAGCTTACGACGCAGTGCTTCAACTCACAATACCCGTTCCGTTGATGACGATACCTCCGAACTTCGCTACGGAGATGCGTCTCAGGATCGTGCACGGTCTGTTTTACCTCCTCCACCGACATTCAAACAGTTCCTTAACAACAGACCATCCATATCCGGCAAGGCAGGTTTTGGTGGCATGATGAGTCGATTCAGCTGGACGAATTCCAACGCACCGCAAACACCTAACGAGTCGAAACGAGAAACCTACGAGGCTGGCCGTGAAAGTTACGTGACAACTCGATCTTCGGTCCCTCGCTTTCGCACTATCGACTCCTGGGTTAACCAACAAGCGAACCATATTGAAGCACAAAAGTTGAAGGAGCAATTTCGCCTTACCTCCACCTCCACCATCTACTCAGGCGACGAGGAACATGACCGTGTCCCTGAAGTTCCTGCTATGCCGAAGAACGTTGAAAAGCTCCGAGAGAGCTCTGCACATATGAGTGCCTCATTGCCACTCCATGCACCTGCTACGCCTCCATTACCTTTTTCTGCAGGCTTACCAGGGAAGAACATTAAACACGAGCGCCACGATACCCGCACGACGGTTGATACCGCGCCAATTTTCAAACAACACCCCGGCACCGAGGTTCGCTTCAGCACTCGTAGCGCTGTACCATCCGAGATACTCGATCGTGGAAATAAGCCGAGTGTCCTGTCATGAGCGCACACCACATTTTCCTTTCACCTTTCATGCCTGAGTACCCCAGAAGCTTAGGAGCGGTAGCAAGCAAGATGGCGGAGAGCTAGCCGAATGTGGGGGCCTCTTACCAACACGAGAAGGCCACGTTGTTTAATGACATGTTTGTAGCCTCGATGGCTCATACTTTCGCATGTGTGTATATTGTGTGGCAAAGAGGATAGTACGGAACGGCATTCAGTGCATTACTCAATATAATACCAATATCCATCAAAGATTTGGCTACGATTGCTGTTCTACTGTTTCTGATTATTCTTTTGTAGCTTATCGGAACATTCCAGGTTCACTTGTCTCGATCAAGCTATCTGCCATGCGCTACCAGTCCTACGTGCGGAGGTCGGGTCCCTGATGTTCCGGTCTCATGGAATCAAGGGGTCTCAGGTCTGGAAGGGGTTTCAACTTTGGCGCGGGCAGGAGTAGAGAGCATCATTGGCCATGCGGCATGCGAGATCAGGTGAGCTTGCGTCGACGTCGGGAAACCGTTCCTCATTCTGATGGCAATTTCAATCTGGATCAGTATCCTCAGACAATTACAGAGTCGCACCAGCTTCTTTTCGTCAACGTTATTGTCGGGTGAAGACGGTCATGATGCAAATATTACTTTCCGCACAGCTAAACCTATGCTCATTGATGAAGCATGCAAGTAAGCGTATCGAAGGTGCGTCGAAAGCGGAGTCACCGTGAGATAAACAACGCGAACGAGAATTGTGGAAATTTGCATGCATTTCAAGTACAGTATCACGTCAAAGGTCCGAGTACAGGCGGCCGTTGTACTGCAGTCTGGGGCTTCGGGAACAACTACTCAGTCTATTGACCTAGTACTGTATGTAAATGTGAATGCTAGCTAGGTACTACATCACTAACCCCATCAGCACACACTATCCGGTATAACGAAACTATTCATTCTCCTCGTTGCGCTGTACTTTGCCCCCTCACCTAGTCCTCTCTTGGCGAACCCCTTCCAGATCTCGCATTGGTTATCCCCTCCAGTCAGTGCCAGATCTGCGTCTAAGATGGCGTCTCTCGCAGACACAAAGGTGGGATTACAAGGCTGCAAAGCCATTCCATCCAAGACAAGCTTTAGCGCGAGATACCTACCGTCCATCGGTACGCCATTGCTATCGAACTCCGGGGAACCGGCGTCGTTCTTTCCGTGCTTGTCGATCAAGTTCCAGAGCACTTCGTATAGCATCGTCGCCCAGATGGTGCCAATGTAATGGACTTTTGTGAGCCCGTCGGCATCGCTGTACACATGCGGATTGGTGGTCTGGTTCGTGGAATAGACGTACGGACGAAGACCGCCAGGAGTACCGTAGACCCAAGCACCCATTGCATAGTCGGTGGTGCGGCTGTCATCGGGCTTTAAGCGGATACTGGTGGCGTAAAAGTCGCCCCAGCCTTCGCCCATGCCTCCACTTTCGAGGACGCTGAGACAGCCTGAGTTCTTCGGTCCTCCTGTCAAGCGATTGCTGAGGCCATGAGTGTACTCGTGTATGATGACGCCAGCCTCGAATGCGCTATCCCTCCACGGCTCTGTTTTGTTCCACATGTACATGCGCATCCTCGGTCGCTTTCCATCAACGGGCGTCTGGAAGTTCGCATTGTTCAATCCTGCCCCATCCTGGGCATTCAAGTAGACAAAGTCGTTGTCAACACCTCCTTGTCCATTGTTATTTGTTTCAAAATTGCCAGCCGCTTCTGTGAAGCCAAGCTCGTAGAGCAGGTCATGATACACGTTCGCGGTGTAGAAGAGCTGGGTGGTAGACGCATTGATGTAGGTCTTCCAGTCGCTCTCATTGGGACTGTATGGGTAAATGAACTCCATATCCTTGCTGTGGGGCCGTGGGAGGTTGAGGTAATCAGTTCGGTTTTCCCAATTGCTTTGGGCGACCGCATTGTTTCCCCAAAGGGTATCATATGTGTGCGCACCGTCACTGTGCCAGCCAAACTCGCTTGCTTTAGGGTCGAAAGGGTCTTCAACAACGACACGTTCGCCTTCGGTAGGATCATTGATGCCCCACGGGCTAAAACAATCAATTTTGTTATCAGATTATCGGTTACGAGTGACTTACTAAACTTCGTATGTCGCATCTGCGCCATAATCGACAACATGGTGGATTTTACCACTGTCCTCAGCATCGACATAGGTGAGAAGCCAGTTCACATCGACATCTGTTTCGACCCTCCAGCTCAATGCAAGGCTGTCGGCAGTCTGTACATAGACAAGACGAGCTTCCGGCTCTGATACCGTGCCTGTGGTTTCTTTGATCGTGTAGACGTTCGATTCGATCTCCTCAGCCTCTGCCTTCTCCGCAGACATAGGCAGTTGAAGTGTCCTCACGGCGGTCCTGAGGGCTGCAGCGGGCTCCACAATGTCACGCTTCCTCAAAGAGGGAGTTTCGCCCTTGTAAAACGAGTTACCAAAAGAAAACACCTCTCCATTACGGGCAATGTTAACGTTGAAGTCTGCATTGTCGATATCCAAGCCATTAACGGTCTGCTTGAAGTTGAAGTGCGCAATGCCGTTGCTGCTCACATAGTGGTCATCGACAAGACGGAAAGTTGCGCCCGGGACCTGGCATGGAAATTAGATAATGCCTAAATGCACTCTCTCTCATACGATGACCTACTGTGCTCCTCACCAATTCTGTGGCTGTATCCACAGGGTCTGCTCGCTTGTCATGAGAGGTGACTGACGGGTCCGATCGTACACTGGTGGCATTTGTATATTCTGTTTCAAGGACCTGTCGAAACGCGTTGAGATCTACGGCTCGCCTGCTCAACGTTCGTGGAGCATGAGTGGGATGACCATAGACATGTTGAGCGCCCAAAGAAACAAAAGAAGCGAAAAGGAAGGACCGCATATTGAATTTCCCTCTGGACTGCCTATCCTGGATCAACGCAACGTACCCAAGAGTCTGTAAAGGATTTCTTACCACACAAATCCCGCGAAGTCGATAACCGAGGGCTTTTCCTCTTCATATGCCTAGGCTGTTGTAAAGTCAAGTCCACCCCATGTGCCGCCAATTGTGGCCACCTGACTTGCCGATAGTCGCATAGCCACCCACTTGTGGTAACTTCGATACCCAGACCCCAGTTACGGGACCATTATGCAAGTCGGATTTTTTGCGGCTGCCTTTTCCAGGCACTTCCGCATTGCGTATCTCTTGTAGGCGCGAGATAGACACCTAGCCGAGATTCGGAGCCTGAGTTCGTGCATGGCTGGGCACTATAATGCGCTGGGGCAGCCTTAGGAG
This sequence comes from Pleoardoris graminearum, assembly GCA_030770415.1. Classification (NCBI taxonomy): domain Eukaryota; kingdom Fungi; phylum Ascomycota; class Dothideomycetes; order Pleosporales; family Didymosphaeriaceae; genus Pleoardoris; species Pleoardoris graminearum. The sequence continues at coordinate 99,411 of JASEKS010000331.1, forward strand.
AGCCGTTCTGACCTTCCGGATTAGGTCGAAACACGGATGTAGCGGTAACCGGGGCGTTAAGCACCAGTCCTTGGCAATATCTCAGAGAACAAAACTTCCTAGGTTTAGTTACTAGAAGTCGATTTTTGAAGGAACGGTTCCTTTCACACAGCGGTGTCCTCTCTAGGCGGTGATAATATACGTGCGCGAGGCAATCGTACTAGTAAAAGTTAATAGATTTAATAAGATAGTGTGGAGGAAAAACGAGTTAGAAATTACTAGTTTCTAAAATTAAAGAATTAGGACCTTGTATATAAAAAAAAGTGCTAAAGAGCTATATTATATATATATATATATATATATAAAATTCCTCTGTTCTAAAGAGTTTTATAAACTAGTAATATAAGCTTTAAGGTATTTTTCTATAATATCCTCCCTAATTAATATTTATATACTAATCGAACAAATAGTGTGGCTGTGGTGGCTTAGGGCAACCAAAAGGAGTTTTAAAAAAAAGGAGGAGTATATGTATGCCTTTATACTTAATATATTAAAAAAGTACTCCCTAATTAAACTAGTAGTAATAACTTAATTATTTAAGTAGTTTAAAATTAATTTTTTTAAATTTATAGTAGCTAGAGAATTAATTTTAAAAAAAGGTTTTTTAAGTAATTTTTTATTAGGTAGCGTTACTAAGTAATAGAGCTTTATAATAAAAGACTAATTATAATAAATATTTTAGTATTTAATAGTAATAATAGCGTATATATAATTTTTTTATTAACTTTTTTAAAATAAATTTTACTTTTTTTTTATTACTTTTATACTCTCTTAAACTATCTATACTATTTTATAGCTTTTCTTTTAGTTTTTTTTTTCCTAATAGCTTTTTAAGCTTTTTTAATTATTATTAAAACTATAAATTAACTATTTATATAACTACTACTATAGCTATAGTAAGCTATAATTTTTTTTTAATTTATACTTTTTTAATTTATACTTTTTTTAATTTGTAAGTTTTTTAATTTTTACTTATTTTAAAATTTTTTTTTATTTCTAATATTTAATATCTTTTTTTAAAAACTCTGCCAATCTTAATTTAATAGTTTAAAAAAATATTATTTAATTTTTATTATAACGTAATAATTAATAGTTTAAATATAATTATATATAATTAGTATAATAAATACTTTTAGCGTACTAAATTTAGTAAAAAGGTAATAATATTTAGTTTTTTAGTTTTTAGTTTTTTATTTTATACTATTTTTAAGCACTCCTGAGTAGAAGTATAAAAGGCTTATTTATTTTTTTATATTTTATTTTTATTGCGTTTTACCCCGCCTATTAATATTATAAACTAATAACGTTATTATAGACTTATTACGTAATTTAGAATAATATTTTTTCGCCTAATTTTATATAAGCTTTTATACTACCTATTAAATTTTTTATTAAGATAATAATATTATAAAGACCTGCTAAAGTAAGTTACGTATATACCCGGCTTACTTAGTAGCCTTATAAAATAAAAAAAGCTATACTTACTATTATTAGTACCTATACTGCCTATAATACCTATTACTTAGTTAGTAACGCCTACTAAATAAAAATAAAAGTATATACTTATTTAATACTACGCGCCCTAGTAGGCCCTAAAGTTTATATTTAGTTTTTTTTTTTTTTTTTTTTTAAATTTTATAAGCGTACTAATAGATCTATTTTATTTTATTAGCCTAAGCCTAAAATTGTAATTATTTTACGTTCCTTAAGTTTATTTTTAGCTTTTTTAATAATACTAGATCTCTTAGCCCTTTTTTATTAAATACCTATTTTTATATAACTTTTATTTTATTAGTCTAGAATCTATCTATATAGAATAGCGTACTAAAGAAGTTTATAAAGTAAAAAAAAATAATACGCTTAAGAAGGCTATTTTTTACTAAAAGTTTACGTACGCGTAGATTAATATAAGACTTATTAATAAGTAGTACGTAGGTAAATAGTTTTAATTAACCTTAAATTTTATATTAGCTTAAAGTATTACTACTACTAAAAGTAGTTAGTATAATAGGTAGTAAGTTAGTAATCTATCTAAGATTAGTATAGTAATAGGATATTTTAAAAATAAAAAAGATTTATAAAGATATAATACGGCAAAGTGTTTTAAGTAGATAATAATATAGTATAAAATATAAAATAGATAGCTAGACTTACTTAAAGACTAGATATTTAGTTATATAGGCTTTAGGTAACCGCCTAATAATTTTATTAGTTCTAAAGTTTATACGTCTAATAACCCCTAAATTAACTAATTACTTTATATATAATTATAAGTAATAATTGCTAATACCCTTAAAGATAATTATAAGCAGTCGCTAATCTATAAATATAGATTAAAGTATAAGTATATTACTATATTTAGTAGGGTAACTATAGTCCTCGCTAAAAGAATAGAGTATAACTTTTAAAAATTTAAAATTTATACTACTTATATATAGCCTTGTTATATATAAGCTATTTAGTATTTATTAAGTTCTTATTATTACGTTATACTGCGGCTTTATAAAGCTCGTAAAGTACGTTAATTAACTATTTTTAAACTTATAATTACGCTATATAAGAAGTAGGTAAAAAAAAATTACTATTATAAAACGTGTAATAAATAAATAGCTAAGTAATATAAAAATACTATTTAGTTTTAACTAAAGATTTTTATATATTAACTAAAAATTCCTATACCCTAATATTTAAAATATTTTTTTTATAAAAAGATACGCTTCTACTATAAGCGTAAAAAATATTTTTTATATTTTTATTTTTTTAGTTTAAGAAAATTTACAGCTCTTTTAAATTTTAAAAAATATTTTCCCCTACTATTAGATAATAATTTTAATAAGTCTATTAGTTTTATAATTATATTATACTCTATAATAGCTATTTATTAGTTATTTTTTAAGTACTTAAATATTTTACGGAAAGTTTAATAAAAAAAAATTAAGTATACTTTTAAAATAATTAATTTTAATTTACTAATTTTTTTTTTTTTTTAGGTGTAATATACTCTTTGAATTTTTTTTTTGTTAAGTACTTTTAAATTTTACTAAACTAGATTTAAAAGATAAATTATATTTTTAAAAAACTAAAAGTAAATCTTAAAAATCTAAAAAAATAAAATTAATAAATTATTTATTTTCTAAACTGTATCGCACTATAGAAATAAAAATAATATTAATAAAAAATATTTTAAACTTTTTAGTTTATAGTTTTTTATAGCTTTATATATTCTTTTATATTAAAATTAAAAAAAGTCTAAAATTATTAAATAGTATTTATATAGTTTAATATTATTAATAAATTATAGGTATAAAGTGTTTAGTATATTATTTTTATTATTTAAGTAGTCCTTTATTTAGTAAGAGTAATAGAAATTATTATAATACTATAAACCTAAGCTTCTATTACTAAATATATACCGGGGAGTGCAATAGAAAAAAACTAATTAGAGAAAATATTATTTTTTAAAAAATTATATAAAATTAATTACTAAGCATAAAAATACGCTAATAATACTATTTTTAAGAGAAAATAATAAATATTTTATAAGGATTTTACTTACTACTTATTAATTACGTGGCCGATAACTACTATTATAACCTATTAGTTACTTTTTTTAACTTTATTTTTATAAAATAAAATAAAAGTTATATTTATTTCTATTACTTTTTACTCCGCCTATATACACATAGGTAGTATAGCGTTTAATAATAGTTAATATCTATTTATAATTATATCTCCTTTCTTACTTATAATAATATAACGCGATACTAAGTATATCTACCTGCTTACCTAGTCTACGCACTAAAGAAAACACCTAATACCTATTACCTATACTTATAGGCCCCCTTAAAACTTTTAAATATTAATTAATATCTCTTAGAATAGTTTTTTATTACTATTATTACCTCTATTTCTATTTTTACTATTACTATTATCTTTACTATTACCTTTACTATTATTACTACCTTTGCCTTTACCTCCACCGTATCCCTTATACTAAAGAGTACCTATTATATCTATAAAATATTTATTTTACCTATTAACTCTACTATAAACTATATATTATATTTTTTTATCTTTTTTATTTTTATTATATTTTTATACGTATCTGTTAAAGCCGCCGCCGCTAATACTACTAATCTAATATTTATAATTTTAACTATTTTCTTTATTAATAATCTAATTAACTTATTTAACTTAAGATAGTACTTATTATTAAGGATAGCTATAACTTTATTTAATAAGTTATAATTAACTTTATTAGCGTCGGCTACTAAATAAATAAAATTAGCTATCTTTAAATAAATAAAATATTTATACTAGCGAGCGTCTACTAGAGTTATATCTTTATTAACTATAAAGTAAAAGAATATTATAAAAAAAGCTTTAGTAACTATAAATATTTTAAAATTAATTAAAATTATTTTATTATTAATATTAATAAGAGAAAGAGTAGTTTTAAGACCTTTAAAGAAGAATAATATAGTAAATATTTTTTTTTATTTAATAAACGTTTAACTGTATTACAGGGGGGTGACATTAGGAAAAGAGTACTCTAAAAATTGCTTTTTTTAAAATAATATAACTATTTCGTTATAAGGCCTAAAAATACGTAAAAAATACTGTTTTAAAGATAAAAACTAGCCTATTCGATTCACCTACTTAGGGGCTGCTTACTAAGGGGTTTAGGGGTATAAAAAAATTAGTAAATATAGAAAATTTTTAGGACCCTACTTTAGCCTATTATAACTTTTTATTTAAGGTGTAAAATTAGCTTATTTTTATATATATAATAATAGAAACTAAGTTTTATTAGTATATAAAATATTTTTATATATTTATATATTAATTATATAATTATATATAAAAGTCACTTTTTCACATTTTTAATAATAAACTAGTAAATAATAAATTACTAGTACTTAGTA